>JXTB01000302.1:389115-434875 GCA_002914805.1 Parasponia andersonii
TAAATGCCCAAATTACCCTCGAAAATTCCGGGTTTTTACACTAACTCTTTTTTTTCATTTTCTAGATACAATAAGTATCTTAACAGGATAGTGATGATAACTATTTTCTTCTATTTTTTAAGAATACCCAACTCATCAATCAAAGGCAACATGTTAAGATACTTACAGTATTATTATTTCTTTTTTTGAGATAAAGAACCTTAAATCTCATTCATATATTTCATTCATAGGTATTTATAGTATTATTTTTAAACTAGTAAGATATCTATAATAATTATTTTTTTTTTCCATTTTACTCTGATACTAATGTAACTTGATTGGATACTTATTGTAATATTTCTTTCTTAATTTTCCTTTTTTTCCTTTTTTTTTTCAATATACCTAGATACTTTAGTTTACTTACTAAGATATCTATTATTAACTATAAGAGGTCAATGTAGCTAAATACCATAGGTCACCTTTTAAGAATCATATACTTAACCTATAAGATACTTATAAGAGGTAATTGTTGAGATACATATGATAACCTCATTTTTTTTTTTGAGGAAATAAAAAAACCTCTTTGATATCATAAATAACCTATTATGATACCTATGATAAGGTTTTATTTTCTAATTTACGTGGATATCTAGGTAGCATGATTCAATACTTATGGTAACAATTTTTTTTTTTTCATATGTACCCAGATACCATAGGTAACCTACTAAAATAGTATGTATAATAACTTTTTTTTCTTTTTTACATTCTCATATGAAAGGCATCACTACAAAAAAAATTCCAAATATCATAAGTAACCCATTAAGAATGTCCAATACTCATTTCAAATACTACAAGTAACCAACCAGGATACCAATAGTTTTTTTTTTCTTTTTCAATTTACTCGAATACGAAGGTAACATAGTTAGATGTTAGTGTGCATTAGATACTACCATACTTCTCATTTCTCCAAATATCCTAAGTAACTTGGTAGGATTCCTATAGTAACCTAGTAGAATACCATGTAAGTTTTCTATTTGGTCTCAATAAGGAACACTAATTGATCCTTCTTTCGCATTTCTTAGATACTATAAGTAACATGGTATGATATTTATGGTAACGTTTTTTATTTTTTTCAATAAACACTCATTCTTCTCATTTCTAGAATTCCATAAACAACTTGTTAGGATACTTATGATAACTTAGTAAGGTATCATATAATTTTTTTTTTTTGGTCTCAATAAGGAACACTCAACTCTCTTTCGCAATTTTTAGATACCATTAGTAACATGGTACGATGCTTATGGTAATCTTCTATTCTTATTTTTTTTTTCAATGAACGTTCACTTATCCCATTTCTCGAATACTATAGGTAAATTTAGTAGGATACCAGAGATAAGCTTAGAACATTAATTCTCTTTCTAATTTTCAAGATACTATTAATAATTTGGTAGAACACCAATCATTTTATATATATATATATATATATATATATATATATACATTTTAATTTATCTGGATACCATATGTAACTTGATAAGATACTTATACTAATTTTTTTTTTGTTGTTATAAGTTTTTTTTTAATTTTAATTTTGTAATAAAATTTGTTGCATTTTTTTTTACCTCACACAAAAAAAATTAATACTTAGTTAAAATCAATAGGAAATTATTTTTTTAGAAAAAAAACAAAAGAAAAACGAGAACACTTAAAATTTAAAAATAAAATGAATAAAAATAATAAAAAAGAATGTCAAATTCATCGTGTCAACACTTCAGACGCTCTCCCTTTTCTTTATTATATGTGATGTTGCCTTTTTAACTCTCACAGTGACACAGACGTGCGCAAAGGAAAAATAAAAAGAGAGAAAAAATGCTGACGCAACACGTAAAAGAAGAAAAAGAAAAAACCGTATCAAACTATTACACACCGTATAAAAATAAACACTGTAACGTATTATACAAAGTTTTCACTCAAAAACCGTACTCCGGCTAATTTCTCCTTTCTCTTTTGTACACGTTCCACATAGTCAAATATAGACAGCTCTCAAAATTAAAAAGCAAATTAATTGAGGGTCTTAATTATATTCTAATTTAATTAGTTGGCCGTTAATTATATTCTGATGTAATGAGTTGGGCTCTTATTATTATTACAAACAGGCTAATATCTGGGGGAAAAATTCATTAATGCCAGTTTTTAAAACCATATTTCCATAAATACCTTTTTTTTAATTTTTATTTCATGAATATCCTTTTTTATACCCGTTTTGTTAGAAATGTAGACCACCAGTATTTTACTATGAAATATGTATCGTAAATAAAAATTACACTAAAATTGACACACATTTCAAAATGTATATTATAGATTAAATTTATAACAAAAAATGTAAACTATGGTAAAACTGTAAACCATGGTAAAACTGTAAATGTATTCTATTCATATTTTATACATGAAATGTATACCGTATGGGTAAAAATTTACATCATAAATATATACAACTCATATTTTGCACATAAAATGTGTACCATAAAAAGAGGTATTTGAAAGAAAAATTTAAAACGGATATTTATAAAAATAAGTTATAAAAATGGGCACTGGGTGTAATTGTCTGATTTGGAACATCAATGAAGCCGGCAAGAAGCTTTGGGCCCAACAATTGTGCCTAACCAATACAAAGGGCTCAACTCTTGGGCCAATAGCTGGTGCCTAGGCCTATAACTTAACGGATGAGCAAATAATAAATATATGGTACTTTATAAAACGAATTGGAGATATACGGTCTCCTTAATCAATTGTTATTTTCATACGGTGTTTTTTAAGAAGAATATCATTTTTATCTCTTTTATTCCCTATCTTCCTCTCATGTCTAGATTATGTTTTCTCAGAGATTCTGCCCAATGCCACATTGAATCAATAGCGTGCTCTATGGACCATTGTCGTCATCATCGTTGTCTTCTTATTCTTCTTCAAGATCTACTTTGTTGTTCCTCGGCTCCACTACTGATTTTCGAAAGCCCGCCGTGTTTTTGTCACACTAATATAATTTCCCACAATGCACAGATCATCTAGGCTTATCTAAATTGGGCCATTATGAAAAAGTCCAGCGAGAGATTGGGGTGGCTGATAACTTGATCGATCCGTCCAACCCAACCCAATTCAAGCCGAAATTCATTGTTTCATGAGGTTAGTTTGGTTGGGTTGGGCTAATAAAATGCACAAACCGAGCTTATTAGGTTGTCCTATAGGTTTAGCTATGTACAAACCTACAGAACCCAATCCGACCAATAACATAAGTAAGTTCAAAAAAGTTTTAAAATATATACATAAATATAAATTTTTTTTACATATATAAATAATTATATAAATATTAAATTTTAGTATATGTTTTAGATTTGAGTGTATATTGCTTAGTAGACATCTGCATTTGCAAATGTTTAAGACTTTCAAGACTTTGCTTCGGATTTGTGTCAAGATTTCTCAGTGTTTGCACTATGGATTATATGAATTAATACTATTTTATAATTTTTATTATCAAGAAGTTCAAGCCCATTAAGCCAACCCAATCTTATCTGAGGTTGACAACACTTGACTTTATCGGTTTCAATTCCCAAATGACTTATATTGAGTTGAAATTTTAGTGAGCCGACATGATTGATCCCCAATAATTGGTATAATCCAACCCAACCCAACCAATGTAAACCTAGCTAGCGAGAAGAACCATAAACAACGTAAGAATAACATCCCACAAAGTTTTTACTTATCACATTGAAAGTATTACAATTTTTTTTTTATCCTTATCTCATAATATATTCTGTTGTGGAGATCGATGATTCATGTTGGAATTAGTAGAGTATGAAGTAATTTTTAAATAGTTAATGTTTGATTTTCTTATGACTGTTTAATAAAGGGTGGTATATTCCTACAGGAACAGCTCAAAATAAATCCACATTTTATATAGCTATTTAATCGATGATTTCATGGGATACCTCATGTTTTTATAATATAAGAATTTAATCAAGCCGAAGTTAATCATTTGGTTTTGAGTGTGCATGTGATTTGACGAAACAAATCAAGTAGGTACTTAGAAAGTGGCAAAAAGAAGAAAGGAGGAAAGAGAGACCATTTTCCACGAATTAGTTAATAATTACTTGTAAATTGTCACACTGGTCGTTGCATGCCACTAAAAGCCGAAACCCTTTGTCGTAATTAGTCTCCTCATTAATGTCAACAAACAGTTATGTAAAAGAAAATAAATAAATAACCTCTCCAGGAATGATGGGAGACATGTGTGAAGACTTTAACTAACACATTCTGGGGTCAAGTTTTTTATGTTCCATATTAAAAGTCAATGTGAAAGCGTGTGATTACAAGAACAATTATAGGAGGAATCCAACAATAAAAACAGCGGCGGACCAGGATTGTTTTGCTGGCATAACAAAAGTATGGTAAAAAATTAAAACACAAAAAATACAAGTTATATTGAAGACTGAGGATTTAAATGTCAAAAAATAAAAATTTGGGACTTAAATGAAAAAAAATACTAAAATTTGAGGACGTTTGTTGCTAATTACTTAAACTATAGCTAATTAAACAATTATAAAATTAAAGTGAAGGGGAGCATATCTATAAATTTTTAAAAATTTGATTAAAAAGTCACAAAAATACAAAATTTGAGGGGCACTTACCCAACCTTAATGTTTTGTGCGTCCACCCCTGAATAAAAGTACTGGCACAGCATACTTGATACTTATTAAGTTGCATGCCAAATGGTGATTACAGAGCATATAGCTAGGATAAAAATAAAAAAGATAAAGTATGTGTGACAAGATATGTATACTGTTTTAATAAAACATGGTGTTGAAATGGTGAATAGTGGGAGTTTAAGAATGTTTATACGCATTGAACAAATACACACGCCTTCGCGCTATTCTACTTTGATATATTTCTTCTGCTTAAGTGATTTTCTTGCAAGTAAATTTAAAGCACTAGTGGGTGATTCTGGCGTGCCCCAAATTTCGCTTTCAATTTTAAATTTTTTTGTTTTTTGTTTTTTTTTTTTTTTAAGAAATTACTTTAGAAATTCTGCACTCTATAATTATAGATTGAGTCTCTTATAGACTTTAAAGAAAAGGATTTAATTTAGGTGACTTTGGAGTTTGCAATTAATTTTTCTTTTGATAGATCATAATTACGTATGTGGGATTCTTCGGCGTAAATGCCCTGTTAATTAATTGGCATTTTGTCAAAATGGATAATTCGAAAATATACAATTAAATATTGCAAAGGTTGTAAATCTAACGGATGGCAAAAAGACATTTTATTAACAAAATTAAATTCTGTTATCATGGCAGAGTTCATATAGGTTAAAATCAAGTTTATTGGGAACGTGAACCGAAGCATTTCTATTTTTTATGTTACCAATTAAAATTATAATTGGACACTAATAAATATATATTTTTTAATTTATAATAAGCAGAAATTATTAATTTTTTCTAAATGTTATCGATTAAATTATTGTTTTCTTTTAATCCGAATTGGTCAGACGAAAAGTAGTTTTCTCTATTTGTTCCTAGGATCATGACAGAAAATGATACACCTTGCTGCGGAATTTATGACGAGACCATGAAATCATCATATATCTAAAAAGAAGTTCAATTTAAATTAAGCTAATAAATTAAAGAGAAACACCTTTAATCGAACACTAATTCCGTTCAATCAAACAGAGACTACAATTTGTTTGTTTATAAAATCATGACCAGGGAAACTGACACGCCTTGCTGCGCAATTTATGACAAGACCTTGGAATCATCATATATCTAGAAAAAGTCGCATTTAAATTAAGCTAATATACGAAAAGAAATACTTTCTCTTAACCAAACAATAATTCCATCCAATTAATAAGGCCTAGAAATGAGTCTAATACACATATAAGGAATTATGAATATTCATAACAGAAAACAATCAGTACTAAGGTACATATGGACAACCAAACGATAAAAGAACCCTGTATGAGATATAGATAAAGTATACACAAGATAGAGATAAAAAGTACATAATTTGATTATAGATTAAAATATCCACGAGAGATTCCTCCCTTTTACATCATTTTTCAACTATTTGGTGGAATATTTTGACTAATATAACGATAAATATTTCATAGAAATCTACTTTTGTCGGTATAAAATCTTGTAGGTCTAAATCTGATAAGTCTCGTGTATATATATTTATATATATATATATGTAAGGGTCCATTTTCGTGATATCTACCATGTGATTCAAGAGGTAGCAAAATAAAAGGACATAATGGATGAATTCAATACAGACTCCCAAAGATACTACTTAAACGACACGCGAGTTTTATATGACGCAGTATAAACTTGCTAAATTCATGAAAGTTAATACTGAGTCCCGTCTGAGGTCTGCATCAGACAGACCCTTAGAAGGGTTAACCGAATCTAAACCACCCCAAACATAAGGTTTGGAGCCATCGAGACTTTCTGGTTCTCCGTCCTCACAAATAACATTCAACCATAGACTCAGATAGAATATTTAATGCTCCATCACAGTCACCATGTGCGTTAGGTGAATCATCTTATAGAGCTATAGACAACCACGATCTCATTCGGTATAAGCACATATCAGAAAAGATCGTGGAAAGCAAGCAATATCGAATCAAAGAAAGTTACAATATTCATAATTCACAATTTCTAGAGCACATAACGAGGAAAAAGAAATAATTGGTCCTAAAATTAAGGAGACATTGGGTACTTAATTTCAGGACACATACACACACATATATATATATATATATATATATATATATATGTAGCATATTTTTTAGAATAAGAGAATATATTCAATTGCTATCTCCATCATTTTTAGCTTTTGAGGAAAATATATGACTTAAGTATCAGAGAATCTTTGCCAACTGGGGCTAGCTTAGTTGGTCCAATGCTTGAAGGATGTATGTATGACTTTAGGGGGGTCAGGGGTTCAAACCTTGGTAGAGTGTATGTGTGTGTTATTTTCCTTTAAAATTTGTAGTTTGTAGTGGTCATTAGTTAAGCCCCACTTTTTAAAAAAAAAAAAGTATCAGAGAGTCTTTACAGGTGATCACCTCTGTCTCTCTGTCCAGAATCGAGAACGAAATCGACTGAAGCAGCAGGAATACGTAGATAGTTGGTAGAAGAATGCACCAATATTTTGGTGCCATCTGTGGGAAAATATGAGAGAAAAAAGAATCAGAAACTTAAAGTTAACTCTCTCCCTAAACAAAAAGTTGTACGATATTAGATGGCACCATCGAGAATGACAATAAGAACCACACAGCTTAATGCCGAAGGGAGTTTCACAGAAGCATGGCCCAGCTTAGAGTAAAAACTGGACCAGATGCTGGCTGCCTTAGTAGAAGCTAATAAGAAGGCGGAGATGGCTCACGAGGTCGTCTTGGGCTTAAAGGATGAGGTTGCCGAAGTCCGTAGAGATAATGTATGCCTTGAAGGTTATTGGCGAGTGAATGGAGGGATGACTTTGATGAGGAGGTACAACAAGAGTCTAGAGAACAACAATGCACCCCAGTGATAGGAGAAATCCCTACGCTGGCCAGATCACAAATGCAAGGAGGACAATAAAGTCACACAAGGTACCCTTAGATGGGAGCAATGGTAGATAGACAATACAAGAGAAATCCCAAAAATACACATCTTGACCGGAAGTAAGAGATGATGGCAGAGCTCAGCAAAAGATTTAGGCCTACCACGGTCAGACCCCTGTCGACTTAGCAGAGTAAGCTGTGTGAGGAATCAACCGAAAAACATTTGCCGATTGGATTCAACTAAAACTCAAGTAAAAGGACTTCACGGCATCAACACTAAAACCATTCGAAGAAAAACAGACCCTCTCGACCATATCTACCAGTTTTAACATAAGATGGTCTTAGAGACCAGAAATGAGGCCATGACGTGCAAGGTCTTCTCCACCAATTTAGCAAGACTGGCCTTAGCATAATTCAGGCAGCTCCCAGAGAAATCTATAAATAGATTTGAAGATTTTTGCGAACTGTTCGTGAAATAGTACGTAAATGCGAGGAGTCAACAGAAAACAATGCAGAATCTAGACCATTTGGAGCAATCTACAGGCGAATCCCCGAGGGAATACTTGCCTCAGTTTTTGGATATGATATCTCAAATACATGATATTGATTCAATTCAAGATGTGAGCTTCTTTATCAGAAGCCTGCAACCAGGCTCCATGTTATCAGATCATCTACTCTTAAACCTGTCATACAACATATTTGATGTACTAGCAAAGTCAGAAGAAGTTTTTAGGGTGTTGGAGAGCCATCAAAAAGGGCAAAACTTTTGCGACGATAACGATGATACTAGCATAAACTCCAACTGCACAAGGAGTAAAAATGCCTGTGCAAACCCAAGCGTCAGGTTTAAAGCAAACAACCACAGGCCAAGTCAGCCATGAAGGGGATAAACGGAGAAAAAGATTCAAAGACCCTCTATCCAAGTCTGAGCTCAATATATTAGTAAACGTAATATTCTTCCAGAATAAAGACAAAGGCATTTTTAAAGACCCCTTAAGTCCGGCATTTCAGATCATATGAAAAACAAAAATAAGTACTACCAATTTCATAAAGACCATGGTCATCACATCATTCATTGTCGTAGCCTCTACGTGTAGGTCATGATGGCCATTAAAGCTAGAAAGCTAAAGTAATACATGAAAGCAAGTGGGAGCTAATTCAAAGAGAGCACTGCTGGACAAGATAAGGGAAAGCAGACCTAGACTTCAAGGTCTAGAGAATAGCCTCTAAGGATAGTGCCAATGATTATGGGAAGATCAGAATCGACCCAAAGTCAAGATGGAAAAACAAAGCTACAGAAGAGGACCGAGGAGAAGGTGAAACATTTGAAAGGGTTGGGACACTCTGTAAAGCATCTAAGAACGAAGGAAAGCTATGCCTTTACAATACCCGTCACCTTTACTCAGTAGGACATAGCCACAGTGCGTTTGTCCCACGATGACCCTTTGGTAATAAAGCTGCAGATTGACTCTTCGATGGTCGGGAAGGTTCTACTAGACAATGGCAGTAGTGCTGATGTACTATTCCTCAACACTTTCGAGAACATAGGTCTGGACTGAAATGCACTCAGGCTAACCTATCAACCCCTGTTCACTTTTAACAACAAAAAGGTTAGCCCCTTAGGCATCATAATATTGAAGGTTTTTGCCACTGAGAGATGCCTAGAAGTGGACTTTATCGTCATTGACTGTCAATCCTCTTTTAATGCCATTATGGGAAGAGGTTGGATTCATGTTATGTATAGAGTCGCATTAACTCTCCACTAAGTCTTGAGATACCAGTCAAAAGATGGGACTTATACAATAGATATCAAAGACGACCAAGTTTCTGCAAAGAAATTTTTTTTGACTATTTGAAGTAGACCGGAGAGACGGTGAACGCCTTGATTGAAGACAAATAGTAGTTAAAGGATCGCTTGCTGGCATACATAAAGCAAATCAAAAAAGAATCTGACAAGCCAGAGACCACAATTGAGGAGCTGTTAGTAATCTCCTTGGAGAAATCAGACCTAGAGAAAACAGTCTTGGTCGAAATCCTATAACCAGAGGAAGAAAGGGTTAAGCAAATAGAATTCTTAAGGCAAAATAGAGATATCTTTGCGTGGTCCCACAATGATATGCCCAGGATAAATCCTCTACACACTTGCTATCGGTTGAACATCGACCCTAATTTTACTCCAGTAAGACAGAAACCCAGGAGATTTATGCTAGAAAAGAACAAAGCCATTAATAAAGAAATAGAAAAGCTGTTGGAAAATGGCTTAGTAAAGGAATACGTGTATCCCCGCTAGGTCTCTAACCCAGTGGTGGTATAAAAAAAGAATGGGGATGACCAAACCTGCATAGATTTTACTAGCCTAAATATGGCCTGCCCAAAAGATAGTTTTCCTTTACCGAAGATCGATCAGATACTCGATGCTATGTCAGGTTCAGTAGAATGAGTTTTTTGGACATCTACTCTCGGTACAATCAGATCCCGTTGTACGATAAAGATCAAGTCCATAAGGCATTCATCATAGAATGAGGTACGTATTGCTAAAAGTGGAAGCTATTTGGCCTAAAGAATGCAGGAGCAACCTACCAGAAGCTAATGAATAAAATGTTCACCATACTGGAAAAAATGATAGAAGTCTACATTGACGATATGGTTGTGAAAAATAAAGAAGCTATAGACCATCTGAGATATCTGGACAAATGCTTTCGAATTTTAAGACATTACCAAATGCATCAGAACCCCAAAAAATGCACCTTCAGAGTATCCTTTAGCTAGTTCCTGGGACACATAGTGAGCAAAAAAGGCATTGAAGCTAATCCCACCTAGTTATCCTTGATTGTGGATATTCAAAGACCCACAACAGTGAGAGAAGTTCAGTGTTTAACTAGGAGACACTCATCAGTTCATCTCCAAGATGTCCGATCGGTGTTGACCATTCTTCTACTCTATCAAAAAAAGTTCCTAAGGTGATGAGGGTAAAAGCCCATTTTAGCAAATTCGACATTGAGCATGTGTCTAGGGAGATGAACCAGAAGGCTGAGAAGTTAGCTAAAAGCACATCATTAGGTGATACAACTAAGCATACAGAGGTGTTGCTAGAGAACAAGTACACAAGAGATTCTAGGGAGAACCCGATGTGCTATGCGTTCATGACTGAGCCTGAGGTTGAATGCTGGATTACACCGCTTACATAGTACCTAACGACAGGCAAGCTACCAGAAGACCTTGCTAAGGCTGGATTGATCAGAGTAAATGTTACTCAATATGCCATAATGAAAGGGCAATTGTATAAAAGGTCAACAATGGGACTAATGTTGAGGTGCATAGGCCTGGTGGAGGCCTAAAAGTTGATAGAGGAGATTCACAAAGGGGTATGTAGAAACCACTCTGACAGACGGAGCCTCGCCCATAAGGCTATAATAGCTAGATATTTTTGGTAATATATGATGACCAAGGCAATTCAGATTATCAAGACATGCAACAGATATCAAAGATTTACCCTTCTGAAACATCAACCAGCGGAAGAACTCTATTCAATCACAACCTCTTGGCCCTTCGCCAAATGAGGTCTAGATATTATGGGAGAACTCCCCAGGAGCTCTGGTAGCAAAAGATATGTCTTGATAGGCATAGATTACTTCACTAAGTGGGTAGAAACCGAAGCTTATACTACTGCCAATGAGGTAGATACAATTAATTTCATTTGGAAAAATATAATCTACCAATATGGGATCCTAAAAGAGATACATGTTGACCATTGCACGTAATTCTAGAATACCAAACTGAAGGAGTTGTGCGACTTATATGATATCAAGCTTAGTTTTCATCTGTAAGTTACCCCCAAGGGAATAGCCAACCAAAAGCAATAAGTAAAGCCATCTTTAGCAATATCAAGAAAAAGTTACTAGAGGTTAAAGGAAAGTAGTTAGAAGAGCTGCCAACTGTAGTGTGAGCCCATCGGACTACTGAATGAAGGCCAACTGGGAGGACATATTTTGCTATGGTATATGGCTTAAAAGTAGTGATCCAGACCAAAATTGACATTCCTACCCTTTACTCTGAAGTGGTAAAAGACTTCTCATAAAATGAGCAGCAGCTTAGTTGTAATATAGACCTCCTTGAAGAAACTATAGATGTGGCCTTGATCTATCTGGCTTCTTATCAGTAGCAGGCCAGATCCTATTATGCAAAAAAGGTCATTGTTTGTCGATTTAATACTAAAGATTGGGTCTTAAAGGTCAGAATAGGAAACTCTTCATAGTTAGATTCTAACTAAGTCAGACCTTACGAGGTAATTAATGCACTCGACAACGGTGCATATGCTCTGGAACTCAAGACTGGGAGAAATTTACCTTCCAAATGGAATGCCCAATACTTGAAAAAATATTATGTGTAATTCGTATGTAATTACTTCCATTATTGAAAAAAGAGTTCAATTTCGGCACAGATCAAAATGCCTATTATGTCAATTTACCAACAATTTAACATCCAATTTGTTATCCATAGGAATCTGGTTCTCAATACACTGAACAAGGCCTTTTTCGTGTAGTAAATTGACTGAAATATTTTTATGTGCTAAAAACTATTCTATTGGCACCACATTGTGCAATAAAATACTTGCCAAAGACCCAAACACGTACGTAGGAAAATGAGCTGTGCAATTAGTGCTTGCCATGTCCACTTGATAGGGAAGAATTGTGCGATAAAATCCTCGCTAGTAAGTGCCTTATGACATAGGAAAAGCTGTGTGACAGATATTTTCACCAGCACTAACCCTTTAAACGATTCATCAAAAAGTGGATAAAGACTAATCGAAGGTATAACCAGGGACTACTCGTTAGAAGTAGACCCCCTGGGTGTTTGTTCATTGGAAACAGACCTAGGTAGGTCATGTGGAGAAATATAAAAATAAAAAAAATAAGGTTCTTCAAACACAAAAATATAAATCAAGGCCAATACTTATTTATTAATACTTAATTTATAGAGAACACATGATTAGCGAGGACCTAAACCCTAACAACCTTACTTTTTGGGAGAAATTCTGGGACGAACTTGTGGGGACATATCAGAATGATAGTGCCCTGTCTGCTTCTGGTAAGAGCTAATCTCAAGTTTCTTCTTCAGTATCGATAAATCCAAGTAAGAATCAACTAACCCCTGAAGTTGGCTCTTGGCACGATTCTATTTGGGGTCAAAAAAGTCCAATCATATGTGCAGATCAAATTCTGTTAAGAGAAGCGATGAGATTAGTTACATATCCTTAGCATTAGGCAAGCTGGAACTCAAGTCCCGACTTCTAGAGTTAATCTTATCAATCATAGCATGAAGAAGATTTACTAATAATTCCAAATCATATATGATTAGGCTACACCTAGAGGTTGACCAAACCGTCGATAAAGGAATGGCATCATATATGATATCCGACCTTGACCAGAAATACAAACAACGGAAAGAGGAAGCCAAAATAAAGATAAGCAATATATGTCAGTTTTATTACTTAAACAAATTGTTATAACAAGGGTAAGCTTTCTTGGGAAATTAAGGCTTCAATCTTACTCACTCTTATTTTGAAAATAATAAACATTTGATTTAGTACTAATGATTTAACTTGAGTGTGTAGTGAAATAGTTTTAAAGTTCTAGCTCAAGTTAATCAAGGAATCAAGCTTGAAGATGGATACTGATAAACTTATTAAAATCAAGCTTAAAGATGGATAATCAAGATACAAGACAATACTTAGATAAAACATATTTTATATTTACTCTTGTATTTGATTTAGTTCATTGCACATAAATTCTCTTGATGTGGCTCAAAAATCTTTCAAATGAATTTTCAAACAATTCTTCAAAGAATTAGCTAAACTTTAATCCACTAATTCTTAATTGTTTGAAAATAAATATCATTTCTAATCTATCCCGAAAATTCTCAAAAGTATATATTTTAACGTTAAAAATAATTTGAAAAAGAAAGTTTTAAGAACGACCAAAATTGGTTCAAAGAAACCAAAAATAGGTTTCTGACTAATTTTGGTCGACCAAGCTTGGTCGACCAAAATAACGGCAAAAAATGACCGTTGGAGCTAAACTGGCATGTCAGACTCCAACGGCTAGTTTTTTGGCAGCAAGTTACCAACGGTCGAAAAAGGCTAGTTTTTGAAAATGTCTTTAAATAGAGCCAAGTTTGATGGCTTAGAATAAGAGAATATGAACCTACATTGATACCCAATCAATTTCTAAGTGTAAAAAAGCTCTCTTTTACTCTATTTTAACTTTCAAATCTATTTGAGTCATTCTAGAGCATCATTTGTGCATTATTCTCAAATCACCTAAGCTTATCTTGTATTATTTCTTTGAGAGGTGATTCTTTGTGTAAGTGTTCACTTGTATTTTCATAAAACCATTATTTAGAGGTGAGGTTGGTACCGATATCATAAATAACCCAATATAGGTGAGGTTGATACCATATTCTAAACAATTCGTGATTAGGTATAATAGAGCCAGATTCAAGACTATTGTAAAGGCGTGAGTTTGCCTAAGAAGAAATCACTCTAGTTGTACAAGGGGTCGATCAAGCCCATAATCTTGATCTGATAGTGGAAAACTCTAAGCAAGTTGCAGAGAGCCGGGAATATAGGCAAATTGTCGTGTTTGTCAAACCTCGTTAAAATAGTGTTTGCAATCTCTCTATCTCTATCTCTTTAATTTATTTACTTTGATATTGTGCTTATTTATTTACTATTTTTACTTGCTCCATTCATTATTTGCTCAATCTTGTTGCTTAATTCAAAAAGTTTGTAAAAGTCTTAAAAAACCCAACTCCCCTCTTGGGTTAGCTATTCTTAGGACAATAATTAGTATCAGAGCTTGGTGCTCAATTTTCTAAAACTTAACCATTTTTGAGATGGCTAATCTAAACAACTTTTCTTTTCAATATAAGGGGTTGTCACCTTCTAAACCACCTTTCTTCAATGGAAGTGATTTTAGTTATTGAAGAAGTTGTATGGACACATATCTTGGATCTATAGATTTTTATTTATGGTATATTGTTACAAGAGATCCATTAAAAATTACAAAGATTGTTAATGGAGTAGAAGTAGAAAAAGATATTGAGGAATATGATGAAAAGGATAAAATATCTTTTACCAAAAATGAAAAAGCCAGAAACATTCTTATGTATGTTCTAGATAGGAACATATATAATAATGTTGAAAAAGCCAAGGATGCTCATGAATCGTGGAATATGCTTCAAGTGTCATATCAAGAAACTAATTCCATGAAGGAAACTAGAATTAATATTTTCATAAGAAACTATGAGTTATTCAAAATGGAAAAAGATGAATCTATTTCTCAAATATCTATGAGATTTACCTCCATCATTAACTCTCTTGGTGCTTTAGGAAAAACCTTTCCAAATGGTGAGTTGGTGAGTAAGATTCTTAGAAGCCTCCCTCAACCATATAGAAGCAAGGTGGTAGCTATTCAAGAAGCAAAAGACCTTAGCAAACTTACTCTTGAAGAACTTATGGGTTCCCTCATGACCCTTGAAATTCTTATAAAGGAAACTAATGAAGATAAGGGAGAAGAAAAGAAAAAGAAAGGCATCGCTCTTAAAGCTGCTTTACAAGAAAGCAATGAGGAAGAAGAAGAATTCGCAAATAGTGAGCTAGAAGACATTGCCTTACTTACTAAAAAAATACAAGAAGTACTTAAATTTCAAAAAGAAGAATTTTAAGAAGAACACCAAAGGCAATGACTTCCGAGAGAAGAAAATGAAGTATGATCCCATCACTTGCTTTGAATGCAAGAAGTCAGGATATATGAAGAACGAATGTCCCTTGAAAAGAAAAATGAAGAAGAAGGCAATGAAGGCCACTTGGGATGATAGTGAAGAAGAAGAGTTCGATGGAGAAGAACAAGAAGAAATTACCAACATGTGCTTCATGACAATAGAAAATGAGGTAAGCTTTCTTAGACCTAAAGGTGAATTTCATGATGATAGTGATATTAGTAGTGATTTTAGTAATGATACTGATTGTGATTTATCATACGAATGTTTATTGAGTGATTTCAATGATTTACACAAAAACTATGAAAAACTTATTTTCAACAATAATACTCTTAAAAAGGTAATTCTTAGTTTGTCAAAAATAGTTGAAAAGTTTACCAAAGAAAAGGACGTAAAATTACCTTGTAGTAATTGTGATGTTTTGTCAAAAGAAAACACTTTCTTAAATGACAAGATTTTTGACTTAACTAAAATTGTCCACAAATTTACAAATGGAAATAAAAACTTTGACATGATGCTTGGTAGGCAAAAATGTGTTTTTGAAAAAGGAGGTATTGGGAACAAATCTTCTATAAAACAAAAATATCTCAAGAACTATTTTGTAAAAGCTAGTACAAGTGACACAAAGCACACTTGCACTTATTGTAATCAAGATGGATATATTAGTTTTTCATGCTTTGTAAAGAAAAATGCATATTTTTGTAGAAAACTAGCTTAGGTATCAAAAGAATCTAGAACTAACACTCAAGGATCCAAATTAGTATGGGTACCAAAAATCAAAGTTTGATTCTTATTTTTAGGTACAAAAGAAGAAGAACTTTTGGTTCTTGGATAGTGGTTGCTCTAAACACATGACCAGAGACTACTTCTTGCTCTCATCATTCACAAAAAGAAGTAGAGGACATGTCACATTTGGAGACAACACTAAAGGTAAGATTTTGGGTGTAGGTAACATTGGTACTACATCCTCACCCACTATAGAAAATGTTCTATTTGTTGATAGTCTTAAACACAATTTGCTTAGTATAAGTCAACTTTGTGATAAAGGTTATAGTCATTTTTTAGTCTTCCAAATACTTGATTGAGGATACTTATTCAAAAGAAATCATTTTTGAAGAGGAAAGAAAAGACAATGTCTACACTATTGATATTGTAAAAATATTTTAGTCAAGATAAATGTTTTTCAGCTTAAAAAGATGATTCTTAGCTTTGGCATTGAAGGCTTGGACATGCTAGCATGAATACTATTTCTAAGCTTTCAAAGAAAAATCTTGTTAGTAGTTTACCAAGTTTACTTTTTGAAAAAGACAAGGTGTGTGATGCAGGCCAATTTGGAAAACAAGTAAAAAACTCTTTTAAATCAAAAAACGTCATTACTACTTCTAGACCCATGCAACTACTTCACATAGATCTATTTGGAAAACATTATGCCTTTGTGATAGTTGACAATTTTTCAAGATTAACTTGGGTTCTATTTATTGCTCATAAAATGATGTTTTAAATGTACTACTATTTTTTGTAAGAAAGTACAAAACGAAAAAGGCTACACCATCACATTTATTAGAAGTGATCATGGTGGTGAATTTGAAAAATGATGAAATGGAAGCTTTTTGCTATAAAAATGGCTTTGATCATAATTTTTCCGCTCCTAAAACTCCACAACAAAATGGAGTTGTAGAAAGAAAGAATAGAACCCTACAAGAAATGGCATGAAGTATGCTAAATGAAAATAGTTTGTTAAAATATTTTGGGGCTGAAGTAGTAAGTACTGCTTGTTATATTGTGAATAGAGTTATGATAAGGCTAATCTTGAACAAGACACCTTATGAGCTTTGGAAAGATAGAAAACTCAACATTGGTTATTTTAAATTTTTTGGTTGTAAATGTTTTATTTTGAATACTAAAGATAATTTGAGAAAATTTGATTCAAAATCCGATGTTGGTATTTTTCTTGGATATTCTACTACTAGTAAAGCTTATAAAATTTTCAACAAAAGAACATTAGTAGTAGAAGACTCTATGCATATTGTTTTTGATGAGTCGAACACTCTCTATGAGGAGAGAAATATAGATGATGATGATGATGTTGTAGGTTTAGAACAAAGCTTAAATGAATTAAGTGTCAATGAAAGACTAAATGAAGAAGATGACATCCAACTACAACAAGAAAAAATTCTTAAAGAAGAAAAATGCGATAATGGTAATATTTTAACTCTTTCTCAAGATTTAAAATTTAGTCATGCTCATCTAAAAGACCAAATTCTAGGAGATCCCTTACAAGGTGTCATAACTAGAGCATTACTTAGAAATATTTGCAACAACTTAGCTTTCTTTTCTCAAATTGAACCCAAAAATTTTAAAGATGCCAAAAAATATGAATTTTGGATTTTAGTAATGCAAGAGGAGCTAAATCAATTTGAAAGAAGTGATGTATGGGAATTAGTTCCAAGACCTAATGATCATTCAGTTATTGGAACTAAATGGGTCTTTAAAAACAAATTAGATGAGCATGAGGTGATTGTGCGAAATAAGGCTAGATTAATGGCCCAAGGTTTCAATCAAGAAGAAGGTATCGATTTTGAAGAAACCTTTACACCCGTAGTAAGATTAGAATCCTGTAAAATGCTCTTAGCATTTGCATGTTATAAGAATTTTATTCTTTACCAAATGGATATTAAGAGCACATTTTTAAATGGATACATTTTAGAAGAAGTTTATGCAGCTCAACTCCCGGTTTTCAAAATCATAAGTATCCAAATCATGTTTACAAATTGAAAAAGGCTTTATATGGTCTAAAACAAGCTCCTAGAGCTTGGTATGATAGATTAAAAAAAATTTTGATCTTAAATAAGTTTTCAATGGAAAAAGTGGATAATACTCTTTTTATTAAGAAGAAAGGGATGGACATGATAATTGTGCAAATCTATATAGACGATATTATATTTGGAGCCACTAATGTTTATCTCTGTGAAGAATTCTCTAAGTGTATGCATAATGAATTTGAGATGAATATGATGGGAGAATTGAACTTCTTCCTTGGGCTTCAAATAAAATAATCCAAAGAAGGAATCTTCATTAATCAAGCAAAGTACATGAAAGAGCTACTCAAGAAGTTTGAACTTGAACATTCAAAACCAATGAAGGCACCAATGAGCTCATTAATCAAGCTTGACAAAGATGAAAGCAGTAATGTGGTAGATATTACTAAATATTGAGGTATGATTGGATCATTTCTTTATCTTACCACTAGTAGACTGGATATCATGTTTAGTATTTGTCTATGTACTAGATATCAATCTAATCCTAAAGAATCCCATCTTAGTGTGGTTAAATGTATTTTAAAATATTTGCATGGTACTATGAATATAGGATTATGGTATCCTAAAGGCACACACTTTGATATCTCAAGTTATTCGGATGCGGATTTTTTCCAGTGCAAAACCGATCGAAAGAGCACAAGTGGTATTTATCACTTTTTGAGATACTAACTAGTTTCTTGGTTTACCAAGAAACAAAATTCAGTTTCTTTTTCTACCACCGAAATTGAGTATATATCCACGGCTAGTTGTTATGTACAAATTCTTTGGATGAAAGAAATACTTTTAGATTTTGGTATGAAATTTGCACATGTGCCTATTAAATGTGATAACACTAGTGCTATCAGCTTATCTAAAAATTCTATTTTGCATTTATAAGCTAAGCACATTGATATAAGACACCATTTCCTTTGTGATCACATGCAGAAGATGATGTTTCTCTTGAATTTGTCTCCACTGAAAAACAATTAGTGGACATTTTTACAAAACTTCTTGGTGAAGAACGGCTTTGTATGATTAGAAAAGAACTTGGCATGCTTGATTTTGATGAAATTTCCTGATTATACATTGTCATGCTTTCTCTTGCTTATTTACTTATGCATTGCATGGCTTTTTATGATGTGTTAGTACGTTATTTTTGAACCTTTTGAACTCATTTTGTATGTTTATTTACTTATGCTTTGCATAGCCTTTTATGATGTGTTAGTACATTATTTTTGAACCTTTTGAACTCATTTTATATGTCTTCTTATTATGGATGATGAAACCTTGTGTGAGATTTATGCCTATGTCTATCTTTGACTGTGACCTATTATTCTCACTATGCTTATGTATGGTATGTTTCTCTTGGTGCTTTTAATTCATTTTGATGATCTCAAGGGGCGAGAAATATTCATGATTTTTGTTACTTAATGTAAGCATAAATTGTGTTAAAAAGGGGAGAATTTTTTTTTTTTCAAATTTCCATTGATATATTGAGGGGAACATATTTATGATTTGTTTGTGTTAAATTCGTCATTATCATTTTTTTATCAATTTTATGCTCTCTATAATTTGATGAAAATGAAAGAAAGGAAATTATTTCACTATTGTGCTTTAATAACTTTGGATTTCTTCTATGCTTTATAATGATTATACTTAGAGAATTTATTTTTAGCAAGTGAAATATTAAGATTTAGAGCTTTGATTATCTTGATATGATTAAACTTCTTTACTTGGAATATGCTTTACTTCTTACACTTATTGTCATCATATTATTGTTCAATCTCAGGTTTGATGTTGTTATTCTTATTTTTAATATTTTTAATTCTTAATTCTTCCATATCTCCTTATTACTTAACCTGTCATATTATTTTTTTACATGGAGAGAAAATTGTTTGAATATTACTCTTTTATATACTTTTGTCATGAATTCAAAAGGAGAAAGTAATATAGTGAATTTATGTGGAGAGAATCTTATTTTAAAGATAAATTGGTTTTTATGCAATATCTAGTTTGATATTTGTCTCTATCTTTTTAATGATATCAAAAGGAGAAGAATAATATTGATTTATGAATATGAAGAGAAAATATTCATTTATGAGTGTGCATAGTTTAAGGGAGAAAACTTTGTTTAGCACACATTCCTAATTTTCTCACAATATACTTATGATGCTTAATTGAGTTAAAAAGGGAGAGCAAGTCCCTTTAACTTTCTCAAGTATATTTTAAGATAGAGCTTAAAATATGATAAGGAATAAGATAAACTTGTCAAATTTTATATTATTGCATATTTTCTTTTTCTCATAAATCAATGTTTGTCATCATAAAAAAGGGGGAGATTGGTGGGAAATTAAGGCTTCAATCTTACTTACTCTTATTTTGAAAATAACAAACATTTGATTTAGTACTAATAATTTTACTTGAGTGTGTAGTGAAATAGTTTTAAAGCTCTAGCTCAAGTTAATCAAGGAATCAAGCTTGAAGATGGATGCTTATGGACCTATTAGAATCAAGCTTGAAGATAGACAATCACGATACAAGACCATACTTAGATAGGGTATATTTTATATTTAGTCTTATATTTGATTTAGTTCATTGCATATAAATTCTCTTTGATATTGCTCAAAAATCTTTCAAATGAATTTTCAAACAAATCTTCAAAGAATTAGCTAAACTTTAAATCTACTAATTCTTAATTGTTTGAAAATAAGTATCATTTCTAATCTACCCCAAAAATTTCTCAAAAGTATATTTTTTAATGTTAAAAATGATTTGAAAAAGAAAGTTTTAAGAACGACCAAAAATTGGTTCAAAGAAACCGAAAATATGTTTCTGACCAATTTTGATCGACCAGGTTTGGTCGACCAAAATAACAGCCAAAAATGACCATTGGAGCTGAACGGCATGTAAGACTCCAACGGCTAGTTTTTTGATCGACCAAAATTTTGACAGCAAGTTACCAACAATCGAAAACAGCTTCTTTTTGAAGATGCCTTTAAATAGAGCCAAGTTTGATGACTCAGAATAAGAGAATATGAAGCTACATTGATACCCAATCAATTTCTAAGTGCAAAAAGCTCTCTTTTACTCTACTTTAACTTTTAAATCTATTTGAGTCATTCTTAGAGCATTATTTGTGCATTGTTCTCAAATCACCTAAGCTTATCTCATATTATTTCTTTGAGAGGTGATTCTTTGTGTCAGTGTTCACTTGTATTTTTATAAAATCATTATTGAGAGGTGAGGTTGACACCGGAGTCAAAAACAACCCTGTATAAGTGAGGTTGACACCGGACTTTAAACAATCCGTGGTAAGGCGTAATAGAGGCGTATTCAAGACTATTATAAAGATATGGGTGTGCCTAAGAAGAAATCACTCCAGTTGTACAAAGGGTCAGTCAAGCCCATAATCTTGATCCGATAGTGGAGAGCTCTAAGCAAGTTGCAAAGAGTCGGGGACGTAGACAAACCGCCCTGTTTGTCAAATCTCGTAAAAATAGCGTTTGCAATCTCTCTATCTATATCTCTTTAATTTATTTACTTTGATATTGTGCTTATTTATTTTCTATTTTTACTTGCTCCATTCATTATTTGCTCAATCTTGTTTCTTGATTCAAAAAGTTTGTAAAAGTCTTTAAAACCCAATTCACTCCCCCTCTTGGGTTAGCTATTCTTGAGACAACAAGCTTTACACTACATAGCTCGTATCTTACAAATAGACAAAGGAGCAGGGTCTCTAATTACCTCCAACAGAGGGAGGGATGCCAGGATTAACACTCAATTTGGATTCAGTGGGTAGTGGCACATCAGGCTCAAACTCGTCACTGAACAGTACAACCATGCTCGATTCTACACTAGTTGAAGTGCCAAGAGTAGACTAACCCTTAGAAACATTTGTAGCTTGCTCTGGTGGATTAGAAGCAAGTATTATCTCTTTGTCGACTGGGGCAGATGTCAAGGGCCCATCATTCTCTTTGTCGAGCATCCTCAGTACATTAGCAAGGTACACTATATCAATTTCGTCTCTCAGCTGCTGCATGTAATATCCAACGAAGTAATAGTCCCTCTTAACACCTTTCTACTCATCGAACTAGTCTAGTGTTATCACCTCTGTATGGCTCTCGAATTCTCTTTGCATCAGCTAGCTTGTCTTTCAGCACTGCCAGCTTCAGTTCTGCCTGACGCTATGACAGATTAACCAAAAGATCATTTACGTCAGCTAAGTCCTCGTTGTGTTTATGGGTTAAATCCACATGAGTTTTCAGCAATTTACAATACTCCAAGTAGAGACGACTAGTTACCTATTTAGACTGGTCGACCCTACACTGTAGGGAGTGGGCCTTCAACTTGGCTTTCAGCTCGGCCTTCTTCACCTCTTCAGCCTCATCAACGGCTCTTTCATGGGCGATGAAGGTGAGTCCCATCTCAGCCACAGCATTCTATAGCTCCTACTCTTTAAGCTTAGCCTCAGTCTGAGCCAGGCTAGTAAGCTCGGCCAAAGAACATAAGCTTAGAACCTCTGCCTCGAAGGATCTAATCTTTCTCTCTACCTTAGCCAACTTAGTGGCCAGCTCTTCACACTTGGTCCTTTCACTACTCAAGGCATGAGCCACTACAATGCTGACCCTGGTGTCTTCCAGGCTTCAATACAAGTAGAAATCTACCTTCAGCATAGTGAAGGAGACTTTGCTTTGCTTTGCTGCCGTAGCATTTGCATTCAGCAACCTAGTCATCCCCTCAATATGTGATGAGTAAAAAGATTGAGCACCAGCTAGCTGCAAAAACAAACAAAAGTTAGGTCTGCAATATTTAAGAATATTGAGACATCAGCAGAATAACCCAAGCCTATACAATACTACGGCTAGCAACAAGATCTATATTCTCCAGAAAGAGTGCCTCCATCTCGAACTTCGCAACTGAATCATCTCCCGAGGCATATTTTGCATCTGTTGAATGCAACTCCCCCTCGCCAATGACAAGGACCCTTTTACTCTCTACCAAAGATACCCCAGTAGTGGCTATCGATGCTCCTAGAGTAGGAGGAATGTGGGCAAGAGAAGGTGGTGTATCATTGACAATAGAAGCCTCCACAACCACCGTCAGCATGTCACCGGTGATAGAGGCATCTGCAACCACTATCACCTCAACAACTTCAGCAGTTGCCTCCGAAGAGGGTCTGCCCATTTGTGGTTTTTTAGTCTTGTCTTGACCAGTGTGCTTGGAGGGACCGTTATGTGTAGAACTCCTTCTCCTCATGACGGTCAAGGTACCGTCATCATCACTGTCTGAAGAAAGAGCAGCTTTACCCCTCTTCACTATCGGATCCCCTTCTACTTTAGCCAGGCCCTCATCGTGACTCCTCTTCTATGGGGTGGGTGGAGGAGAAGATAGACGGAACTTAAGTATGGGTGCTTCACCACTAAACTCCATAATTTCCCTATAGGAGTGAGTAAAACAAGACCCGAACTTCTTGCTAGACCCTATGCCTGCCTTCAGCCCGGAGATGGGGGCAGGGTTAGTCAATATAGTAGAGCCCCTAGGCAGACTCGAGGATATCTCTCTGCCATATTTAATCACTATGTTTGCACCTCCTGAGCTATAAGTATACTTATTTGAGAAGGGGATATAGTGTCCACATCATCTCCAAATACGAACAGTCCTTCTAACTCATCATCCGAGTCTGTATCCCGGGCACCAGTCCTTTGCTCTCTAACCATGTCATCAGACAACACTACCAGATGTCGCCTGACAAGAGCTTTGGGCTACGGGCAATGGGCTGTAGTACTCCCTTTGGCTGGGAAAGGGTCTGTCGAAGAACTAGCATCTGAACCAATAAGGCACAACTTTTAAAAGAAATATAACATAATAAATATTAAAAAGCGGGCTAATAATAATTATAAAGTCCTACCTTTGATCCTTTGGGGAGCCATGACCTTTTTGCCATGGAGCCTTGCACACTCCCTATTCATGAACCTCACGGCCTCCTCGAGCTTATGGTTGATCGGTGCAACCAGGTTACTAGGCTCCACCATCTGGTTTGAAGCCATACCTAGTGACCAACCATTGCAACATAGTTCTGCTCATCTCAGCAGAACCGATTCAACACTGAAACATCAAGCCTGCTCTGAAGATGTTTGGTAATAACCCACGTATCCAGTGGGAAAGGGAGGAATAAAATCATCCTCGGTATCATGTTCATCACCTGGGGGCTCAGAATAGCCTGAATGTAGTGCCAATCATCAGATGACCTGAAAATGACGACTCTCTCCAGCTTGTGAAGCTTGTCTATTGACGATCGCAGGTCAAATTTACTTTCCTCTACAGAAGTTGCATGAAATCAAATTTTGAAAATAAAAAGAGGGAGCACATGCAGACTCTAAAGGATAGCACGCTACTTACTGTGGATAAAATATGATGGGATCTGAAAATGCTCTATATTCATCCACAGAGAGTACCATGCTCCCCCTACTGCATATAACTTGGAATGGGAGTCCATTGCTTGTCCGACCTAGGTAAACCCCAAAAGATGTAAAGCCCTAGGAATGGCTAAAAGTAGAAAGTGGGGTATTTTCTTAGAGATGAGGATAATTTTATAGGCATAAAAGACCGTCTCAAGGTCAATATGCACATTTAGTAACACTGAAAAAGCCGAAAGCTATATCAAAATTATGACATCGTTGGCATTAAGCTGCATGGGATGAATCCCTATTAATAAAAAAAATTGATAGACGAGAGGAGGAAGAAGGAACCGCAACCACTCGAGGTGCTTTTGTCCCCGGATAATGAAACCCTCAGGAGAAGATGAATGCAAATACATGTCGATGGGACCCTTGACCCTTTAGAGGGTAACCCTACCGGGGAAGCAAAGTTGCCTCTTCAGTGAATCTACCTCGAGATCTTAAATAGGGTGGAGTATCTGGCTCTAGTTTGGGGTTATTTTCGTAAAAATGAGTGAGAGGTCAAAGATCTTGAGAAAAGAAAAGTTCTAAAACCCTAAGATTTAGGAATGCAGGAAAGTTTGGAAAAGAAAGCAAGTGCACCTAAAGAGTTTTTGATAAAGCAAAATAAAAGGGGGTAAATGTGTATTTATAGCAAGGCATTTGAAGGGTCACCTCTCCAAATGAGCAACACGAGGGAAATTTACAAAAGATAAAAGTTTTGAAAATTCGTGATATGGGGAAACGTATAATTACATTGGTAAATAGCATATAATGATGGATTTAAGCCACGATTTCCCCTGACATTGATGAGCTAAAGACATAAT
Source organism: Parasponia andersonii (assembly GCA_002914805.1). Classification (NCBI taxonomy): domain Eukaryota; kingdom Viridiplantae; phylum Streptophyta; class Magnoliopsida; order Rosales; family Cannabaceae; genus Trema; species Trema andersonii. Next base: position 414,527 of record JXTB01000302.1, read on the forward strand.
CTCTCCATTTTGATAATTGCTAGGCCATCAAAGGGGAAATAGGGGGAGTTGTGGGGCTCATTTCTGTGATGCCTACCACATGGTTCAAGAGATGGTAAAGTAAAAGGATATAATAGGTTAATTCAATACAGATTTCTAAGGACATTACTTAAACGACACTTGAGTTCCATAGGACGTAGTATAGGCTCGCTAAATCCACGAAGGTTAATGTTGAGCCCCGTCTGAGGTCTGCATCAGACAGACTCTCAGAAGGGTCAATTGAATTTAAGCCATCCCAAACAAAAGGTTTGGAGCCCTTGAGACATTCTGGTTCCCCGTCCTCACAAGTGATATTCAATCATAGACTCAGACAGAGCAATTAATGCTCTATCACGGTCACCATATGCGTTAGGTGAATCATATTACAAAGCTACAGACAATCACGATCTCATCCAATATAGGTACATATCAGAAGAGATCATGGTAAGCAAGCAATATCGAATCAAAGGAAGTTGCAATATCCATAATCCACAATTTTCGAAGCGTATAATAAGAAAAGGAGGTAATTAGTCCTGAAATTAAGAGGGCATTGGGTACTTAATTTAAGGACACATACACACACATAAATATATATATATATATATAGCATATGTTTTAGAAAAAGAGAATATTCCATTTCTATCTCCATTATTTTTTGCTTTTGAGGAAAATATTTGACTTAAGCATTGGAGAGTCTTTGCAAGTGGTCACTCCTGCCTCTCTGTCTAGAATCGAGAATGAAATTGACTAAAGCAATAAGAATACGTAGACAGTTGGTAAAAGAATGCACCAACAATGCATATGGTTTCCAATTCGATAGGTATTTTTTTGTTTACTTATTTATAAGTATTTTTATTTTTAGTCATTAGATCGTCATCTAACAGCTATCGTAATTTGAGTAGTTAGAAACTTATTTCGATTGATTAATTGAGAAAAAAAAAGGAAATGATACCTCTAAAAAAAGGACAATCGTGGTTTTAGTAGATAAACAAAGGAAAAGAAAAAGATGATTGAAATGCAACATTCTCAAAACTAAATAGAATTTAAGTTCGTTTATATATATTCAACACTGAGGACTAGGTCTCCTTCATCATTATCTTATTTCGTTGGCAATCATTATTTTCTTCTTGGTTTGATGAACAAAATTTTCAAAATATTTAGAAATATAATAATAATAATAATAATTTTTTGAGGTTGATAATAATTATTATTATGAGGGTTGGAAGTAGGATGTTTATTGAAAAAGATTAATGAAGAGTTTTAATTGTAATATAATGAGGTATAATTATTAAGAGTGAATGATCATAAATTTGGAAAATAATGTTATATATAAATTTTTTTACTTTGGCCTTTTTACTTAAAGACAAATATGTAATAAAAAATTTAAAAAATAATATGCGTGTCTTTATGCTACTTGGGAGTGCAAATATAATACTCTTTCCTTTTTGGTCCCATTATTGTAATGCATGATGTATAAAGATTTCCCATTTTGCCTCTTGTAGTATGAAAAGTAAAATAAATGTCCTGAAGTTTCAAATTATTTTAAAAATACCCCATTTCGTTAGTTTGTAGATGGCAATCGATATTTTACTCATTGGGTAAAATAATACGAGCTACATATTTTGAGGAAAAAAGAACCCAAATATCAAATTTAATTTAAAGAAGCAAAAAAAAAAGCTCTAAACATACTTGGTCCAATCTTTATTTCTATTATCATATATCTATTTGTTTTTAATCTTTATTGATTTTGTTCTCTTTATTTTAATATCATCTAGTTGCTAACAAAATAAAAAATTGTAGGGTTATGATTGTAGAGTTATGGCTTCACTAATATCACTTGTTAATTTGGAGAGTTAGAAAAATATATATATTATTATTATTATTTCATATTTTTGTATAAATTTTATTAATTTCCGTTGTTTTTGCTTATTCTTTATGTTGTTATTATCTATTTATTTTTCTTTGTTATAATTTCACATTCTATTCTTGCCAGATAGTTAAATGTGCATTGTTATTTTGTTTTAATTTATATTCTAGATAGATTATTTAATTTTATTACTTTTAGGTTTTTAATTAAATATTTAAGAACTTTTATTTTTATTTTTGCTCCCTGAAATATGTAACATGTATTACTTTTCATATTACAAGGGACAAAATTAACGGGGAATTTTTTTTAACAATTCGAAAGTTTAGGTGACATTTACATAATTTTTCACATTAGAAGGGGTAAAGTAAGACAAGTAATATCAAAGGGAAAAATGAAGGGGAAAAAAAGGAAAAAAAAAAAAAACCCTTAAATCTTTGATAATGTATATGTTCATGTATATGATACGATTATTAAAACAAGAAAAGAGAAATTAAGAGAAAAATCTGACTAGAGAGGATGAAATAGTAACCTCAGAAAAGAGTGAGGCGTATGTTAGAGGAAAAAATGGGAAAAGTTTTATAATACACGTATACACTTTTTTCAATAGAAATAGGAAAAGAAATAGAAATTAAAGGTCGTGTAAAACAAATCAAGAATTAGACAATGAAGGAAAGAAGTAAAAATATGCTCTAGTAGATAACTAGTACTAATTAACTTTTTTTTTTTTTTTACATTGGAGCTAGAACTTAATATTAAATGCATTTTTTAATATTAAATACATTCGTGATAAATTAGACTAAATTTATGACACTAATTAACTTTTTTTCGTTTTCGCTAAATAATCTACCATAATGTATACTAGCATTTATAAACTTTAAAGTCTACATACATTGAATCCCACAAAAAATCTTGTAATACCTTTTTCAACTGAGTGGTGTATAAGATTAGTATAACAATATAATAAAATGTTTTTATTTACCTTAGTACCAAATCTCTATCCTTGACATTTAGACTTTTCTTCTTTCGAGAAGGCAGTGAATCATATATTCGACCGATGTGATGTCATATTCATTATTTGTTAATACCAAATATTTGTTTTTCTCTAACTCATTTATCAATTGTCACCTAAAAAAATAACATTAGTTAAAGTAGTTTTACTTAATAATTTGTCATAATATTTGTTATTTTCGTGTTTGGTACGTTTCCTCCTGAATTTATTGTGAAATTACAATATGCCCCCTAAACTTCTTTTATTAGTAATTAGGTTCCTAAATTTATGAAATAATATCAATTAACACCAACCTTTTAATAGGTGTTGAATTCTCAAGGAAAGTAGTCACATGAATATCGGTTTAGTATGATTAGTTTGGTGGGCAATAAATTTTGAAGGGCATGATTGATATTTTACTATACCAAACAGTCGGTTCTAAATTATTGATTTCAAATCAAGCCTCAGGATTTTGTTCTTGAAAGCAACTTTAAGAATTGATTCCAAACCAAACCTTAGAATTTTGTCTTAAAAGCAACTTTAAGAACTGATTACAAACCAAGCCTTAGAATTTTGTTCTAGGGGGGTTGGGGGTTTTAGGAGAACTTAAACAAGTTCAAAATTTTAAAATTTTAAATTAACTGTAGATTGATAATCTAAATTACTAATAATTAACTTAAGATATTCAAATCCAAATGAAAAATAAGTGGTCTTGCATCCATACTAAACCAGCATAGCCCGATAATCTAGATTGATGGATTGTGAAAATGCACCGTTGTTCTTGCCGAATCCTCTTCCTCACCGCACCTACTTACCCCCACTGCAACATTGACTTTTTAACGAACAAGAACCAAACCAAGAACCCTCAATTCCAAACTCCTTTTCTCCAAACGCAAGAATTTTCTACTTCACATTCCGACATCCAAGTCCAGTGTTGGACTACCCCCACCAATTTTAGCGTCTTTCTTCTCTGCTGTTTCTTGCTCCTAGTGTCCAATAGTGTCCTTATGACAGGCGAGTTGTCAACTCCCGCTTCTGCCGAATCCTCAAACATTACGTTACATCCACAACATCCTCCAACACCTTGACACCACCCAAGGTGGCTTGCTGCTGGCTCTAATGTCATTGATCAACAAGCTTAATACGGTTTAGGTTTCATATCCCAAGGACTTACAATATACACTCAAATTACTAGTTTTTTTCTTTTCCTAGAAATTTATTATCAAAGGATGGTTTAATATGCAGAACTGGGATTGGATTATAGCATCAGATTGGAATAGATCAACTTAATAATATTACATATTTAGTGTAAATATTATATTAAATTAGAATTATTATTATAACGTGGGACATACTTTTATAATATATTTATTTTAGATTAGTTTAGGTAATAAAAATATAAAAAGTATTCATAATATAAGATCTAATAGTTTTAAAATTTGGAATAGATGTGAGTCCCACTACTTTTAAATGTTGAATTATTAATCTCAAATTTTTGAATGAGATAAATTATTTCACTCGTATGAGACTATTTTCAGATTGTGGATTATTTATCCTAATTCCAAATTGACATCTAAAATTAATATTAATTAGTTTTGAATTAGATTTTTTTTTAAATTTTTAAATTTTTTATTTTCCTCCTAAATGCCCCTTTTTTTTTTATCGGTTCCTTATAAGTTATTATGTATGATAAAATATGAATCATGCCCTTCAAAAAATATCTTAGATGACATTCATGTAACTATTTTGGTTAAAATTTTAATACTTATTACTAGAAGGTGTTAATTGCCACTATTTTATAATTTCAGAAACTTGATTATCAAAAAAAAATTCATGGGCAACATTGCCATTCTACGACAAATTTAAGTGTAAATAATACCAAAAACCCACACTAGTTAGTTGTCTAGCATAAAGTGAACTCCATATGTATCCCCGCAGTGGAAACTAAGAAGGTGTTTAGTATCATAACTAAAAAATTATTTTTTATTTTTATAAACAAAAAATTATTTTCTGAGAACAAGTAAGGGAATTTGACATTATTCTTAGAAAACAGTTTTTAAAAATAGAGTTAAAGAAAAAAAAAATCAGAGAACAATAAAATATTGCTTTCAAAGTGTTTTTTCTTATGTTTTTTATTTAAAAAATCATCCTTTTATATGACTTTCACATACATATTTTCTAGTAATTTTCTCTTTCATCACTTTTTCTTTCCTCATTCTCTCTCATCATTTTCTCTCTTCTCATTTTCTCTTTCATTATTACCTCTCTCTTCATTCTCTTTCTTTACTTTTTCTCTTCTCATCTTCTCTTATTATTTTTTCACTCCTTATTTTATCTTATTACTTTCTCTCTCCTCATTTCATCTCATCATTTTCTATTCATTCTTTTTTTTTTAATCACATTCTTTGTCCTCATTCTCTACTACTACTTTGTTTTCTATGACTTTTTCTATCCTATTCTTTCACTTTACGTATTCAAATTATTTGTTTTTCTTGTGTATTTTCATTAGTTTCTTCCTCTTCTATCTTTCTTATTATTTTTTAATTCTTCATTCTATCTCATCTTTTTCTCTTTCATTATTGTCTTATTACCTTTTTTCTTATAATTTTCTCTCTTCTTATTTTCTCACTTGAATTTCTCTCTCCTTACTTTATCTTGACTTTCTTTTTTTAATTTTTTTATTTACAATACGAATATAATTTTTTTTATTCATCTAATTTTTTTTCCTAAAACTGATTTTCAAAAAATATTTGCCAAACACCTAGTGTTTTTTAAAAACAATAAAAAATAGTTTTTATTCTCATATTTGAAAACATAACTTTGAGAACAGAAAACTAGAAAACAATGCCAAATAGACCTTAAGTGGCCCATTGACAACTTTAAGAATTGAATTGGAGAATAACAAATAACTAGGGTTTCTTATTGTATAGCATTAGAAAATACATCAGAAAAAAAAGATTTTATATAGACTAACAATCAGATAATAAAAAGACCAAAATACCCTCACTAAAGATAAATAGTAAAAGCCTAAACATCCCCTCTCAAACTCACGATGTAGCTGCAAAAAGTATCGAGAGTTTGTTGAACAAGAATAAAAAATGTGAAGCCGTATATGGCTTTGTAATCAAGTCATTAATCTGCATAGTAAAAGAGACAAAAGGCAAAATGAGTGTGTCAATCTGATAGTGATGACGAACGATATGGCAATCAATCTTAATGTGTGTAGTCCGCTCATGGAAAACAAATTATGTGCAATTTGAATAGAAGTCTTATTGTCACAATATAATGGCATGGGACGAGACAGAAAAATACACATATCAGCAAGCAAACAACCAACGCAACCAAACTATATCACAAATGGTAGAGGCCATAGCATAATACTCCGCTTCTGTGAAAGATCTAGATATAATATCTTGTTTTTTGCTCTTCCAAGAAATAAGAGAATCACCCCAAAAACACAAAATCCTATTGTAGACTTACGATTAGTGAATAGAAGCAAAAGACATTGAAACTGAGTATCGTGAAGATACCTCAAAATGCAAAGAACAGTTGCCCAATGAACTGTAATAGGAGAAGTAACAAATTGACTAAATATATGAATAGCATATGCAATATCTAGACGTGTGATAGTGAGGTAAACCAAGCTACCAATAATAGTACGATATAAATTCAGAACTAGTAGAGGAGAACCATCAGAAAGAGAATACCGAGCATTTAATTCGAGGGGAGTATCATTTGTTAGCTATGTACTTAGACTGAGAAAGAAGATAACCTTTTGAAGAAGAAGCAACTTCAATCCCCAAAAAGTAACGCAAGGAACCTAAATCCTTTATTGCAAAACAATGAGCTAACTCTAACTTCAAGGCTACAATCCCATTGACATTGTTACAAGTAATAATCATATCATCAACATATAAAGAAAGTAAAATATGACCAGTTGAAGTACAATTGACAAACAAAGCTGAATCATGATAACTAGAAGAGAAGCCAAGGGAAGTAATCATAGTAGAGAAATTTTCAAACCATACTCGAGGTGTCTGTTTGAGCCTATAAAGTGCTTTTCTAAGCTTGCAAACTTCACCAGGATTATGAAAAATTACAAGAGGGGGAACCACATAGACTTCTTCTTAAAGATCACCATTTAAGAAGGCATTTTTCACATCCATCTAAGAAATATTCCACCGACGAATAGAAGCAACTATAATAAGGGTGTGAACCGTAGTCATTTTTGCAACAGGGGCAAAAGTCGCCTCATAGTCCATACCATATTCCTGAGAATACCCTTTAGCAACTAATTGTGCTTTGTATTGTTCAATAGATCCATCTGACTTCATTTTGATCTTATAGACCCAACGAGAACCAGTGGCTCTTTTACCAGGTGGTAAGGGTACTAAGTCCTAAGTATGCATCTGATGCAATGCTGTAAGTTCCTCAACCATAGCCTGGTACTAATTAGAATCATAGACTACCTCACTATAGGATAAAGGCTTAGAAAGACGATAAATAGAGGCTAAAAAATGAAACAAATGAACTAGAATAACAAGAGTATATAAAATATGGTAGTTGAGTTGACTTATAATGACGTTTAGGGTAGCTAGGAGGATGCACAATCTCAGAAGGTGGTTAGACAACCGTAGAGGAAGAGAGAGGAGCAGAGGCATTAGCGACAGGAAAATCAATATCATTATGATCCAATGGAGAAGAATACAAATATGAAGCAACAGGTAGAACATTTGTGTCATCAGTAAATGGATCAGTGTGAATAAAATCAGACTTAGTCAGAGTATGAGAACTAGCAGGAATGGAAAAGAAAGGAATATGTTCAAGAAAAACAACATGACGAGAAATATATAATTTTTGTGTGACTAGATCAAAAAAACAATATCCCTTTTGACCAATATCATAGCCCAAGAAGATACAAATGGCTGACCGAGAAGAGAGCTTAGTACACTCAACATGAGGTCGAAGAACAAAACATGTAGAGCCAAAGACACGCAATGAAGAGTAATCAGGAGCATAACCAAACAAATTTTCAAAAGGTGAGAAACCTAAATTGAGTGAAGTCAGAATCCTATTAATTAAATAAGTAGCAGTAAGGATTGCTTCTCCCTAAAATAGGAACATAGGCAGACAACAAAAGGGAATAAGCAGTCTCAACTAAGTATCTATGTTTTCTCTCAGTAATACCATTTTGTTTAGGATGTCTGTACAAGATGTTTGGTGAATAGTTCCATCAGAAGCTAGTAGGTCAAAAAAGGCATTGGAAATGTACTCTCCCCCTAGATCACATCGAAAACACTTGATAAAAGAAGAATGTTAAGTTTTAACCAAAGCGTGAAAAGTATTAAAAATAGCAAAGAAATCAGATCAATGTTTCATAAGATATATCCAACAATAGCGAGTGTAATCATCAATAAAAGAAACATAGTATCGTGACCCTCCTTTTATAGACACAGGAGAAGGTCCCCACACATCAAAATGAACAAGATCAAATAGTGCAAGAGAAAAAGAAATACTTTTATTAAAAGGCAAAGCAAAGAACAACCACAAAAATATGAAATATCGTGAATGTTCAAATTTCCTAATGCTCTTGTAGAAACTAAAAACTTTAAATGAGATGCTGAAACATGACCAAGACGAGAATACTATAAATAAAAACTAGAAGAAGAAGGATTCAAATGAAATGAATACAATTCAACACTAGTAGCCACAACATCGAGTACTTTAAGCTAATCCAAAATATGTGGGTCTTGTACATAATAAGCAGTCGATGAAAAGAAGACTAAATAGCCAGAATCATACAATTGACTAACAGAAACAAGATTCAAGGTAAGATTAGGAATATGATAGACATTAGGAAAACAAAAAGAAGGTATAATAACTGAACCAACACCTGCTAATGGCATAAGAGTGCCATCAGTAGTTAAAATAGACACAGACGACTTATGAGACAAATAAACAAATGACGACAAGTTAGGTGACATATGATGAGAAGCACTAGAATCTAAGACCCATATTAAGGCAGCCATACTTGCAGAACTAGATGACGATAAACCTATATGAGAAGAGGCAGACATACAATGTAGCTAAGTTGCAAGAAATTTCTGAAATTGCTCAATAATCATTGGATCTAGTAATTGAGCAGTTGCAACAGTATTAGGCGGAGGTGGTCGATAGGTCTATTATGGCATAGTATTAGGTAGAGATCGTCGGTAGGTCCATTGCGACGATTGTCCTCTAGGACTCCATGGTGGAGGAGGAGGCTATGGTAACAAAGGTGATTGTTGCTGGTAGGACTATTGCTTAGCTTGATTAATAACTTAGGAAACTGCGCCTTCCAATGACCCTTTTATTTATAGAAACTAAATTCATCAAGAGCAGCTCTTGCATGTATTTTATTCTAATTAGAGACAAGTAGTCATTGAGGTGTTGCAAAAATAGAAGGATTGGGTGTTTAAAGAACCCCTTTTCCTACGTGAGAATTTAGGCATATCTCCTCTCAACTAATAATTTACTAACTACTAAATCAACAGAAGGAAGAGGACTCTGATGTAAAATTTTGCCACGAAACCCCTCAAAACCATCACGATGGGCCATCAGAAAATGAAACAATCGTTGTTCTTCCTTTCTAGCAATATAAGGAGCAATTGATCATAATTCAATTGATTCTGTGAGAGCTAGTGGTCCTATAAATCTGTCATAGCAGAATAAAACTCTTGAATACTAATATTTTTTTATTCAAGAGATCGAATATTAGACTCTAATTGATATTGTTTAGCAAAGTTAGACTGTGTGTACATTCTTATGAGATAGTCCTAAACCTCTTTGGCAGTATTATATTTTGCTAACTGATTATCTATAGAGTATACAATAGAATTATTGATCCATATAATAATCTTCAAATTGTCTACATCCTAAATATCCAATAATTCTGCAAATTTCAGATTCGACCTTTCTATAGGCTTAACCAAGGTACCAGCAACATAACCCAATATCTTTTTGCCTTTCAAAAAAATTTTCATCACATAACTTCAATACAAATAATTCTTTCTATCTAATTGCACACTAATAGACTGAAGTGAATCACCTTTAGCACCAGCCATTGTGAAAACCCAGCAAAAGAAATTCTAAGCAGAAAATGAAGACGAAAAAACAAAATGAATATAGAGAATAAATCAAACTAGATTCAAAGGACAAATTCGAAGGAAGCCAAAAACGAAAAGATGACGCAGAAATGATTGTACAGACACCATAAAATGCATAAAACATAATTTAATTAGATCCGCGAAAGTTGTGAATGAGATTGAACTCTCTATAAATTCCATAAAAACCTAGCTTTGATACCATGAAAACTTTAAGAATTGAATTGGAGAAGAACAAATAACTAGGGTTTCTTATTGCATAGCATTGTAAAATACATTAGAAAAAAAAAAAGTTTACATAGACTAACAAACAGATAACAAAAAGACTAAAATACCTCACTAAAGATAAGTAGTAAAAGCTTAAATATAATCTAATATCCATGAGTTAGTTTTGCCTTTCTTATTACCTATTTAGTTCTTTTTGGGAGTAATTGTTGTTCTTTATTTTTATCATTGTCTCTTTTCGACGATTTGCTTACATGAAAGTTTCGTTTACACTACTAAAAAGAAAGTGTGCTGCCTTTTAGCATTGTCCTTCGAGAAATGGTTTGATTGTGCATCAAATGTTCACTCGTCACCTAATAGTTTCCTGCCAAATGTCGAAACCCATAAAACCTAGTTGTCTAATTAATGCCTTTTTATGCTCTTAAATTTGGCTTCCTCTAGAATTTCTTAATATTTCTTGTGGTTTTACTATGGATTATTTTATCAAGTATTATCAATATGCAAAAGTTCCCTTTCATTAGGGAGGGGGGGAAGGCGAAGGTTAAATTATGAAACATGTTACCAGGAATGGTTAGATTTGGACTTCTTTTTTGTTCCTCCTTTTGCAGAGAATGTCTTAGTCCCCCTTCTCTTGGGGGTTTTTGATCCCTTTACCCGGGTTAGATACACCTTGTTAATATCATCGATGCAATAAAATAAAATGCATAAAACATAATTTAATTCTATAACAGGTATCGGACCTAACAAGCTATAAAGTTCATTAATTCCATAAAACCCATAGTGAAGCTCGAACAAATAATGTAACCCTTTTGTTTTTTCCTTTCACATCGTCAAAATATATTTTATAATTAAGTTGATTTTCATAAATTGCATCAAAGGATTGGCTTTCAGTACTTCCTAGTTTCTAAATACCTCTGAGCCGTATATCCTAATCATCTGCAATGAATTACAAATGGATGCCTCTGTTACCACTCTTTTCTTTCAGTTCCTAAATCTCATTTAATTTTTAACCAATGATAATAACAAACTTATATAAAATGATATAAATGGCCATATATAATATTAAATAATAGAATTATTCTTTCTTAACTAAACAACTCTTTCATAGCATAGAGCCCTCAAACATAATCGATAAAACCAAATGCCCTTTGAAAAAATCTAAAAAATCAAAATCATTTTATTAGATTAAATTTAATCGATAAAACCAAATGCCCTTTGAAAAAATCTAAAAAATCAAAATCATTTTATTAGATTAAATTTTCATTACTATGGGTGAATATACTGCGAACTCTATACTTCAACTCTTTTATTAAATTGATTCTCTCTCTTTTTGTCTCTTAAGAACCCTATAAATTAAGCATTCTCACTCAAGAACTCTAAAAAATAACTTAGCTCTCTCAAGAAGCCTAAAATAACTCTCTCTCTCTCAATCAAGAACTCTAACAGCATTCCACAAGAATTCTAACTTTTAGGAGAAAATGAAAAAGGACTAATATGTAGAGTTAACCCCAAAAGTTGATCTGTATATTCTTTTTAAAAAATATCAGAAAAATTTTATAATATAAGTGGTGAGTTTTATCAAGAAAGTATTGAGATTGAAGAATGAAGAAAAAAAATAGGTGAGATATCTTCAAAACTAATGAATGGGATATGAAATTTCAAGATTTGATTTTATTCACATCCAAATATTGAATAATTAACCTCAAAATGAGTGTGTTAAGAAAATGTTCGATGTTCAAATTTTGAAGAGGTATATATTTAGAAACAAGGTGGAAAAAAAAAGGTGACAATAGAGTCACCAATTACAAATTTTTAATACCACTATTTGAGAGAACCATGTAAACCTACGAAGGCTTTAAGTTGCTTATCCAAATTTAGAATTAATATTGTTTTTGTTTGAGGAAAGAATTTAATTTTAATTTGTAGTGAAGAACAGTTTTCATGGACACGAAACTTAAACCTATTTTTATATATTACTGGCTACTACTACGAAAAAAAAGCCTATAAATGCAATTCTATTTTACTTTTATTTTTTATATTTTGAGAAAAGATCGTAAGTATATATAGCCAATACACGAAGATTTTTCCTTATTTAATATTTTGCTAGTCAGCAATGGCCAACTATAGAACTTGAATCTCTATCTTAATCCTCTACTTTTAGCACAAAAATAAACCTTTTTATATTTTCATTCTCTGGCCAAGTCCATAATGTTAAGGCTATATAACAGGTAATTTAGTGTTATGATAATCCCAAACAAAAATCTGTGTTTTTTTTATATGTGGAATTTTTTTTTTCCCGGACCTAGATATTCTCTTACTAAAAAGACATATGCCAACTCCAAAATTTAAGACAGACTAAACAGTAAAAGGTAAAACTTTTTTGTGTTTATCTGATAATAACCCCTAAAAGGTATAAAAATCAAAAAACAAGTTGCTATAATTAATAGAGCATGGGTGATGACTTATCTAAAACTAAAAGGCTTTTCTCATTCATGTGTGTGTCTGCATTTCCGGTGGGTAGTTGAGGCAGCCTTCAATGCCTTTTGCTGTATACAAAACTATATTATAAAGTAAGACACATTTTTCAACGGTATCTACTATAGAAACTTTGTTTTTCCAAAACAACAACAATAAAACAAAAAAAGCTCATAAAATAAGGAAAAAAAAAAAAAGGCTCGTTTCACATTGGGTCAAATCTCTCTTTCTCTCGTGTGTGTGTATATATATAGGAGTTTGCCCATCCGGAATTTTACTGACTCCAAGGTTTTGGAAGATCGGAAGAAGAAAGAGGCAACTTCCTTATCTCTTTTAGCTTCTTTACTTTGTGATATCAAAATTAATCATGGCCGATATTTCAAATAACGGAAACAATGTTTTGAATATAAAAGATGGTGAGCCAAATCAAAATCCATCCAAATCTGCTTCTGAGTCCAACCAATATTCAGGCATTTGGTTCTCTGTACCATTCATACAAAAGGTAGACTCCATTTCCTCTTATGTGTCATTCTTTTTATTTCACCTTTCTGAGATTAATAGTTTCAATTTGAAAAAAAAAAAAAAAAAAAAAAGAAAAAGAGAAAGAAAAGGAAATGAAAACTTGTGTTTAATTCATTTTGGTTTTAAAATTCTTGTCTAAAACAATAGTGAGAACCTTTTGTTTTTTTATTTACAGTTGCTAGCTGAGGTACTTGGAACCTATTTTTTGATATTTGCTGGTTGTGCCTCGGTGGTGGTAAATAATGACAAGGACAAGATTGTCACTTTTCCTGGAATTTCCATAGTTTGGGGATTAGTTGTGATGGTCATGGTTTACTCTGTTGGTCATATCTCTGGTGCCCATTTCAATCCTGCGGTTACAATTGCGTTCGCCACTACTAAGAGATTTCCATACAAACAGGTGAACTATACTAACCAAACACCTTGTTTCTTACGAATTTAGTCTTAATTTTTCTTAATGTTGTGTGCTCAATAAGAAATCACGACCCAAAACAAGAGAGGAGGGGGGGGTCGGAAAAGAAGACTAAACTGAATTTTTTTCTTGCTTGAATAAGGTTACTTGTCTGAGACAAAAACAGATTTTTCAACTAGAATCTTCTTAAATATTGCAAACTCAATATTATATAGCTATGTTTCCTGCATAATTTAAGTAGCGTATGATTACGACCCTCTTCATGTCCACTAGTCAATGTCCTATGTGTAAAATAGCCTCTCCCGAAAATAACACAAAATCTATGTTTGCCTCTATGTAAAATTGAGCTAATTATATATATAGCTACCAAGAACAATAGAATCTTAATTTACATAAACCAAAGTTTATGGAGAAAAAAAAAGTACGGTAAACAGTAGTTGGATGGTTCACTCTATTTCTACTAATATTAATTAGTGTAGAGAGCCCATATAAAAAAGAATAAGGGAGGACAAGTGTGCGTAGAGATCATGTAGATCAACAAACAAATTAAATAGTTTGAGTCTACCTCTTTAGTGTGTCGTTTCAAGCACCATTAAAGGAAAAAAAAATGTCAAATTTGGAGTTATAATGTTGTCTTGTTTGGTTTATAGGTACCTGCCTACGTAGCTGCTCAAGTTCTCGGATCAACTCTAGCAAGTGGTACCCTTCGGCTACTATTTAATGGCAAAGAAGACCACTTCACCGGAACACTTCCGACGGGCTCGGACTTGCAGTCGTTCGTGATCGAATTCATCATCACATTTTATCTCATGTTTGTTGTGTCCGGTGTTGCCACTGATAACAGAGCGGTTCGTCTATATCACTTTTTTTCCATGTTAATTATTCATTTTGTTTCCTCATTAACTTGTATTAACATTTTCTGATAATACGGTTAGCTTGAGGAGTTGGCTTAACTCCGCTACCTGATCAACACCTTGGTCTATTAATATTCTATGTTTTGGTGGTTATACTTTGCAATTGTTTTGTCCAATATCTTCTAAGAATTAAATTATATAATATGTTTTATACCATAATGAACTAATAATATGGGGACAGTGACCTTGTTTTGTTAATATTATCTGTATTCGACACATTTTTGGATCCGATCATATACCTTTTTTATTCTTCATTTTAATTATTTGTTTTTTATTTTTTTATGCAGATAGGAGAGCTTGCTGGCCTTGCTGTTGGCTCTACTGTTCTACTCAATGTGATGTTTGCAGGGTACAATAACTTACTAATCTCTCTCTTTAGAATATTTCATTGGAAATTCCCAATTATAATAGTGGTCAAACTAAGCACTTTGCGTCTCCATTTTCCCTTTTTCTTTTGTATATTCCCCACTAATCTAGAATCTAGATTGTTCTCTTAATTTAAACCGGGAAAAAAAAAAAAAGATAAGACTTAATTAAATTCGAATGTAATGAATTGGGCACTTATTATTATTACAAACAGGCCAATATCTGGAGCATCAATGAATCCAGCAAGAAGCTTGGGTCCAGCAATTGTGCACAACCAATACAAGGGGCTATGGATTTATCTTGTTTCACCAACTCTTGGGGCAATAGCTGGTGCTTGGACCTATAACTTAATTAGGTTCACTGACAAGCCACTTAGAGAGATCACTAAGAGCGGGTCCTTTTTAAAGAGTCTAGGACGTAACAGCTCCAATCGATGAAGATGGATGTACGCAGAATATTATAATGTTGCCATTTAATCACTACAAAGAAGCTTTGTTACTTCCTTTTTTTTTTTTTTCTTCCGGGTGTTAAGATCAGCAAATAGGCTTAAAATTGTGGAAATTTCATGTTCCACTGATTGTTCTTGTCTTGTACTTGTATCTATGGGAAGTAATAGAAACTAAAGTATTTGATTCTTTTCTTTGTTATTTATTTATTTATTATCGTTATAATTGAAGTAATCATGTAACTATAAAATATGCAAGTAGTTTGTTTAATTGAATATGGATTTGAAAAAAAGTAAAAAAAGGTTTAAAGGAAAGTGGAAACACATAAGTGAGAGGAAGAAGCAAAAAAGATTATGGAACAGAAAGTAAGGGGAAAAGAAAAGTTACTTGCACGGAAATTATGTGCATGATGGTCATGCCTGATGATCACTAGAAGATAAGGATAAGGTCTTAAGTTGTACATTTGAAAATCATAACAGCTACTAAAGATTCACATGAATTCTGCTTTTGTATGCGGAAAGAAAGGATGGAAGCCTATGCTTTTCTTGCTTAAGTTAAGCAAAGTTTAATTAATGGTCAAAGATCAAATACAAGATCAAGTTCACACGATAGAAAAATATTATTCCAACTATATACGTGTATATATATATTACTAATTATTGACCTTTCAAAGTCAAACGAGCACGAAATGCATGTAGGACAATGCGCACGTATGCATATGGGCATTCAGTTCTGTCGAACTCCCCTCTCTCAAAAACACATAATTACGTACCTGTATATTTTGAAACGGCTTACTATTTTGGTTTAAAATTAATTGTGGGTTACACCCTACCATGTGAACATTTTTGGCTTTCTTTGAATCCAGCCACCTAAAAAAGATTTAAAGCCTGCTTAAATAGGTTTCCAATCCAATAGAAAGATTTCTACAATTAATTAAGGTTCCCTATATATATATATATATATATAGAGGGTATCAATCTCTTAGATATTTCTTTTATCAATAGAGATTATTTTGGCCAATTAAAATTTATCATGCGTATATTTTTATAATAAAAAAATAAGAAAAAGAAATAATATTAATGATACATGTCTTTTTATATACATTATTATACTTATTAGATCACCATTAGATAATGGTCCAACGGATAGAAATAATATCATACATAAGTAAAAAAAAATTACTGGATTGACAACCACATATATATTATAAAGTAAATATATAAAGTTAGAATTCAAAATACCGAATAAAGAAAGATTTCTACTGTTAAATCATGCTCTAAAAATGGATCGAAGATGAAAAGTTCGAATTGCTTATATTACAACACCAACATTATGGTGTTATATAAATTTTCTCGTAAGGCACTTTGAATGTGTATTCAACTTAAATCTAGTAGAAGTACTTCACGAAAATCGTATAGCTAAAGAACATGATATCGCAAAACTCCCATAAACATTTTGTTGGAAAGTGTTACGGCAAAAAGTGTGAGAAAATAGGGGTAGATTAGACATTTAATAGAAAGTTGAGGCATTATTAAGGGAAGGTACATGTTCACAAAGATATTAGTGTACCTAGTCACTGTAAAATTTTTATAAGTAACAGAATTAGTGATAAAAAAAAAGGTTCAAATAATCTTGTCACTAAAACAATGCTCACTAAAAGGGTATATTGGTGATTAAAATATATATAGCTAAATGTTTTAGTCAAGAAAAATACAATTTCATGTGCTCATCCCCACAAATTATAAAGTTAAATGAGTGACCAAATGTTACTCTTTAGTGATGCGAAAACTGGCAGTGAGGTAATACTTAATACTAAAAGTCAACGAACTTTGTTCTTAGTATAGAAATTGTCATTGAAAGTCAACTTTTTTTTTCGGTTGTTGTGAATAGAAGAGACAAGAAAGAGGAAGATAAGAGGTAAAAGCTCACAAACATATGGTCGTAGCATTCACCTTGAGGGGACTGTCATGCACAAAAGTCATAGACTCGTAAATTTTGGCCTTTTTTTTCCATCAATAGAATTTCTTACTCAACAAAAGTCCACATCACAATTACTAAAGGGAATATACTACGAAAGCTGGAAACGGAAAAAACGAAATTTTTCACAAAGGTCTTATGTGTCCTAACAAGAATAAAATAAATAGAATAGGCCATCTTTATTTATTAATTACTTTTCTTTTTGTCGTAATTATTTTCTTGCATTAGAGAAAGCAACATTGATTTTTTTTTTTCCCCGAGCAATACAAGTGGAAGTGTTGGAAAATGACATGAAAGTACGTTATTCTAAAGTTTAATTTTGAGTGAAACCTTTTCGTATTAGTGAAAAGTATTATATGAGTGGCTCGAGAGTAAGACTAAGAAATTATTCGCCTTAAGCCTCACTTTGAGCCAAGGCCCTAATATCCAAATTTTTAATTCACATCTAAAGATCTTCGAATATTTATGCCCTAGGCTTAAAAAAGATAAATTATAGAAATAATTTCAATAAATTAGAAAAATCTTAACCTAGATCGACAAATCGATGATTTTTTTATTTGAGTAATTATTGAGACATACATAATTTATACATAAAGGTCATGCACAATGATATGTGACATATATTTTTTATTAATCATACATATGGTATGGTCCTATTTTGAAAAAATATAAGTAAATAAAAAATATACCACATCGGTGTGTGTGGCTTTTGTGTATAAATTATGTGTATCCCTAATATTATTCTTCTTATTTTTAACCAAAAAAAAAAATAGTGGACATCTTTCTTTATTTCTAAAATAGGAGCAATTTTTTATTCATAGTTCATTATATTTGGTATATAGCTTTTTTCTTGGTGAACTTTTAATTCTCACTAACTTTTCATTTAACAAATACTTTTTAGTTGTGAAATTGACTTTTCCCCATAAAGGCCATTAAAATAATATAATTAGGTCAAAATCGCTCATAATTTGTGTATTTACTAGCTAACCAATCCCAAAAAACCCCTCAAAAAAATATATATACCCAAAACAAGTTTTCTTAAAGAATTTAAAATAATCTTCATTTGAAATGTATTTTTCAGTCTATGTTCTTAATTTTACTTTCCATATCCTTTTTTTTTTCATCTTTGACATATAATTTTAATATCTATCTATAGAAATAATAATTTTCTTCATATAAAAGCATCTAAAATTTTCTTTTAAGTTTAATTTTAGTTCAAGGAAATCTTTACTTTTTCAATTTTTTTTTTCTTTTTTTGCCTTAGACCCAAGAATTTGTTAAGCCAATCCTGAGGTCTAGCTGGATTTGTATTTTTCTCAACGAGAAAATTGAAAACGTATATTTATACATTGAAAATAATGATCAGATGAATGAGAAATTCATCTCTGAAATGCATCCACTAAATTATAAATTTAAAGAAAATTTGCAAGTACCGAAATCAATAGTTCTAATTAGTGCCATAGAGCCTATATAAGGAGGCTTCTTTTTTTTAAGAAAAAAAAGGGAAAAAAAAAAAGAAAAAAAAAGCTCAACTCTTTCATTTCTAATTGTAATTCTAAATGTGGTGTTTTTCGAGAGTGACAGAATTCGAGCAAGTTCAATCTGTAGGTGATAGAGTTCGAGCAATTTTGATTTACCAGGATTGTTGAACACATGTCTTGATTGCTTCCTTTATTTTTCTTGAAGTCCATATTTTCTTTAAATTTGTGTTTTGATATCGTTTTCTTATAAATTTCATTTGAAATTATTTTATATCTTGAAAATGGTTTAGTTATATAAATTCTTCCTAATGAGATTGTTTTTGTAACTTGAATATGTTTTATTTATATATATTTTTCTTAATTTCACTTTGTGTTTCATTTTTCTTTTTATAAATATATATTGCTTTATATATATATTTTGGCTAAAAATCTTAAAATAGATTCATTTTAAGAAAGAATTCATTAACGGAATTAAGAAGACATTGTTCATAATTTTGTTGCAAAATTAGTTGGTGTTATGATCTTGACTGTTACAATTTAGAAAAATTTTGTCAACGAAGATTGGCTTTAAAGTGGAAACAGTTGTGACCCCTCCATACATTAACATTTTTACTAGGAATTTTCGAGAATAAAAAAATTGTCTAAGAAAGCTCGATTTTAAGTGAGACCTGACTATGAATCTTCTGCCTTTTTATGGGAATTATCTAAGTAGTTCTATTATGATACTCATAAATAATTATAGAAATTAAGAAGGAGCAAGATAAACAAGTCATCATTGCTATTGATACTTGGAAGAATTCTGACTATCTATGTCTTTTTTCTGTATTGTTTGAATGATTTTTTGTACGATGTATATAGCACAAAGAGATCAACAAAATAGTTATGGTAGTCTTTAGATCAGAAATATAAGTTTGAGAATGTCGGAGCCAAGAAGTTTGTCATGACTACTTCCTAGATTATAAGATGGTAGACTCCAAAACATCAAGTGCAAAATATTCAAGTGATTCTTCATGACATTCATCTCGAGGGGATTAAATTGAGCAAGCCTTTTGTGTAGCTGTTGTCATTAAGAAACTGCCTTCTATATGGAAGGATTTTAAGAATTATCTAAAAAGAGCAAGTAAAAGTAAAATGAGCATGAAAGATCTAATTATTAGACAATAGAAGATCAGAGAAGAGAGGGTTGAGTCTGACTAAGGATAAGGGAATTATGGTAGAGCACCAATGTTCTAAGAAGAATAAATCTAGGAAATTATCTAAGTTGGGACCTAAAGGTAGAATTTCCAAGTAACACAAGTGTTGATGGAGGTTTTATCAACAATAAATTTATAAATAATCAAGAGATGTGGCTTGTGTGTATTGAAGTAATAATCAAAGCAAATAAGGAGAGAGGGATTTATAGTGGTTCAGCCCCGAAAAAGATGAGCCTACGTCCACTGTTTTCTCACTATTTTATGAATAATAATGAACACTCAAGGTTACAATCTCGTCTGGAAATCGGAAAGACTGAAAAGCT
>JXTB01000302.1:444486-464995 GCA_002914805.1 Parasponia andersonii
TTTGCGTGTTTCCCCCTTCTTATAGGTTTCCTGTTTGACAAGGCAAACTGCACGGAGAAGGTCGCACAAAACCTGTGGGAGAGGTCGCATATAACCATCACAGAGGAGGCCGTATATAAAACCCTTACGGAGGAGGCCGCATATAATCCTTATGCGACCTTAGGATTTTAGACCGCACAACAACAAGTTTCAACTAAAGTTTTTCAACTTTGACAAGTTGGGTCACAAATTAGTGGATTGCATGCTTATAAAGAAAAAAGAAAAACCAGGAGGTAAACATGGTGGACGATATTACAAGATGTAGCTAAAATAAACCTATTTGTTGTAATATTTGAGGTGAACATGGATCCAGCCTGTGAGAATCATGGATTGATACTTAGGCTACCAGACATGTACACTCAGATAAACGATTGTTCACTACCTTTGAACTAGTTCAGAATGGTATAGCATTATTCATGGGAACTTCTTAGAACTGCAATAGAAGGTCATGGCAAGGTGTGTCATCATTTAGAGTCAGTTCTCTCCCAGAATTCATCTTCAATATCATCTTGCCTTGACTTACTATTGCAAATTTAGCTGAGTTCCCTATGAAAATTTTTTCATCATTCAGAACTAGCTCAACGATAGTGAATAGTTCTTTGTGGAAACATACATGACTAATCACCCTAATATCAATCTACCATTCTCTTAGGTTGGTTGTAACCATATTTTCCAAAGACACTACTATAGATATCTTGAACAATATTGTCCACCATATTGCCTCGTGGTTTTTTTTTTTTTTTTTTTTTGAAGCTTGCAGTCTACTGACTTGTGATCCAATTTGTCATAATTTAAGAATTCTCCTTGAAACTTTAATTTCTTGGAAATTCCACCTTTACGGTCCATCTTAGACCCTTTGTTGATTTGTTCTTTTTAAGACTCTGATTGTGCTCTATAATATTTGCTTTAGCACCAACTTGATTGAGGTATCCCTTTTCAGATCATTTGTTGTCTTCTTCAATTTGGAGTCTAACAATCAGATCTTCCATGCCCATTTCCTTTTGCTTGTACTTCAGGTAGCTCTTGAATTTCTTCCATGCCGGAAGCAACTTATCAATGACCCAGCTACCTAGAAAGCTTCATCAGTTCCATCCCCTCAGAATGAAGCGCATGAATAATCAATAAAATCTTTTGTACTTGACTGATTATTGTTTTGGAGTTCACCAGCTTATAACTAGGAAGTGGATTATGACAAACTTCTTAGATATGGCATCTTCAGTCTTATACTTTTGGTCTAAAGGCTCCCATAATTCCTTTACTGATATCTTTTTACTATACATGTCGTACACAATATTATTCAAACAATTCAACCAATAGTATAAACAGTAAAAATTCTTCCAAGCATCAACAATAATGATGACTTATCTATCGTCCTTGTCCTCTTTTATGATGGGAAAATCTTATTAGACCTTGTGAAGATTCTAGAAATAAGAAAGAATTTAAAGAAAAAACTCTACTATATCTCATTATCATAATCTGAGGTATATATATATAGTACATGGAACAGAGTATTAACAAGACTCATAACACTCTTAACAGAATGATACACATGTTATAACAAAATACTAACTACCTAACTAACTAAGATAACTAATCTTTCTTGACAGTCTCCCTCAAACCTAGAGTGGAAAGCTGTTCAACTCTAAGTTTGTCTCAAAGACAGAGAAATCTAGAACTAGACAAAGCTTTGGTAAGAATATCTGCATTCTGATCTTAAGAAGGCACACGACGAACTTTAATAAGTCTCTTCATAGCTTTCTCTCTAACAAAGTATAAATCCAATTCCATATGCTTGGTATAAGCATAAAGTACTGGATTAGCAGACATAAGCATTGTACTGAAATTATCACACCATAACACTGGTGGTTGCTGCAAAGAGATATGTTTTTTGGTTAATAAGGACTGAATCTAAGTAATCTCAACTGTGAGAGTTGCCAAGCTTCTATACTCTACTTCTGTGCTACTTCGAGATGTTGTAGTTTGCTTTTTAGAACTCCAAGCTATAAGATTTGGCCTAAGATAAACACAAAAGCCAGTAGTAGATCTGCGATCATCCGAATCTGAAGCTTAATCAGTATCACAGAAACCAGTAAGAGCCAATAAGGATGTAGGATCTTTCCTTAGATGCAGACCGTAATCCATGGTATTACGGAGATACTGCAAAATTCTCTTAATAGCTTTCCAACGAGACTCTAAAGGGTTTTGCGTAAATTGGCAAACCCAATTAACTACAGAAGCTAACTCAGGATGAGTAATGATTACATATTGAAGAGCCCTAACTACACTGTGATAGAGTTGTGGATCTTGCATCGAGTCACTACCAAACCTTGAGAGTTTTTTTTTCCCCAGTCATTGGTGTAGACAAACCATTAGCATATTGCATCTTAACTTTACATAAAAGATCAATTACATATTTTGTTTGAGACAGATGCAAACCAGCTACAGTAAGAGTTACTTGGATGCCTAAGAAATTGTTTATCTCCCCCAAGTCTTTAAGAGCAAACTTAGCATTCAGTTAAATAATAATGACTGAATTTCAACAAAGGAACTCCCAGTAATCAGTATATCATCCATATAAATAAGAACTAACATGATATAATGAGATATATGCTGCACAAACAAAGACTGGTTTGATCTAGTAGAAATAAAACCAAAAGACACAAGAACCGTTTTAAGTTTATCAAACCAAGCTCTAGGAGCTTGTTTAAGTCCATATAGAGCTTTATATAATCTGCAGACCAAGGTTGGATTGTTAGGAACTTCAAGTCTTGGTGATTGAGTCATATACACTTCCTCCTCCATGTCTCAATTGAGGAA
Source organism: Parasponia andersonii (assembly GCA_002914805.1). Lineage (NCBI taxonomy): Eukaryota > Viridiplantae > Streptophyta > Magnoliopsida > Rosales > Cannabaceae > Trema > Trema andersonii. The sequence goes on from JXTB01000302.1 coordinate 447,343, forward strand.
GGCATTATTAACATCCAACTACCTTACAAGCCATCTATTAGTTAAAGCAACAGTGAGAACTACCCTTATGGTAGTAGGCTTCACAACAGGACTAAAAGTCTCATTATAGTCAAATCCAGCTTCTTGGTGAAAGCCCTTGGCAACCAACCGAGCCTTATACCAATAAACACTGCCGTCAAGATTTTTCTTGACTTCGAAAACCTGCTTACACACAATTGCTTGACGATTGGGTTGCAGAAGAACTAAATACCAGGTGGTATTTTGGAGTAAAGCAAGGAACTCTTCTGACATAGCATCCTTCCAGTGAGGTTGCTGTAAAGCATCACAAATAGAAGTAAAGGCACGGTACTCACCCCCAAAGTCAGTTTGAATAGCTTTAATAGAATGTCCTAATTTCAGCTCAACTTGAGCCTTAAAATGCATAAAGGTTTGTAAAGCATCAAATTTGTTCCTAAGAAGGTATATTCAAGTATAGCATGAGTAAGAATCCACAAATTGAACATAATATTTGTAACCACTAGCTGAAAGAATGGGAGAGGGACCCCACTAATCATTATGAATTAATTGCAAAGGTTGAGTACATTTAGTAGTAGAATCAAGGAAAGGAAACTTATGATGTTTACCAAGACAGCAAACAGTGCAAAAATCTGGAGTATTTTTATTAACTGTGGGAATATTACAAAAATGCATTACATGATGAATTATTTTAACAGCTGGATGTCCCAGTCTGACATGCCATAAGTATGTAAGAGAATCAAAACTAGCAGCAAATGCTGATGGTGAATGAATCACAGAATAGAACACTTGACTATTACTAGTAGTAGTATGTACAGAAGAAGGAACAGACAAACAATGTGCCAATGGAGCAGAGTGTAGCAGAATGCTGGAAGGTTCAAACACATAAAGTCCATCCTTAAGTCCCCTCTGCATAAGGATAGTGAGAGTGACCTGATCTTTGACAAAATATAAACTAGCATGAAACTCAAAAGACACATTATTATCACGAGCAAATTTAGACATACTAATCAGACTTTTAGAAAGAGCAGGAACATGAAGCAATTGATTAAGAGTAAGACATTTAGAAGCAAGGGCAGAGAAATAAGAAGCCTGACCAACATGTTGGATTTGAAGTCTTGTACCATCACCCATATGAATTTGACCAGGACCCATGTAACTCTCCTTAGCTGTGAGATTGGTGAGATCATGAGTACAGTGATTAGTAGCTCCAAAATCAGGATACCAATTCAGATCTCCAACTGCATCTGATGTAGCTAACATAGCTGCCATGTGAGCTGAAATTGGAGTAGAAGAACCGTGAAACCCAACATTTTGACTTGAGAAATTTATAGGCCTTGAAAGAAAGAGTTGAAACGATGCCAACACTTTAGATTTTTATGACCAAATTTGCCACAAACTTGACACTGAAGCTCAGAAGCAGGAAAATTAGAGTGAGATGAAAAAGAGGTCGAGGAGCCACTATAGGGGAATTTCTTGTGAGAATTGGACTGAGTAGCAAGACTGAGAATATCTGGGGTAGGGTGAGAATCAAGATACTCAATTTGAGTTTCTTGAGCAAGCAACAATGACTCCATTTCAAGAAGAGTATAAGGTTCAGAAGAGAATTGACAGAGACAATAAAATATCATACTTAGAAGGTAGACCGTCAAAAATAGCTTCAATTTGATCCTTAACAGAGATTGAATGACCTACAAAAGCTAATTGATCAACAATCGATTTCATCTTGAGAAGATAGTCATTTAAAGAAACATCCCCTTTCTTAATGTTCAATAAAACGATTCTGAAGTTGAGAAATCTTAGCTTTGGTTTGGGAAGCAATTCAAGTCTCTAGTGTCATCTAGACTTGAAGCAAGATATGGCAGCCAACCATGCTGGTGAGAATGGAGTCACCCATTAAAGAAAGAAGCCATGAGAGTAAGAGATGGTCCTGTTGCTCCCAGTCGAAATACGTAGCATTAACCACACCACGAGCTTGATCAGTCGGAGTAAGGTACATCAATAGTGGATTTGCTGTGCAGAAACAAAACAATGAAGCTTATGGCCACGAATTGCAGCATTTACTTGTTAACGCTAAAGAAGATAATTCGAATCATCAAGTTTGACTGAAAGAGAGTGCGAGAAGACTACTGGAACAAATTTCGCCATTGTTGCAAAGCTATCCAAGGTCGAAGATGAAGACTCATTTGCCATGAGAATGACTCTGATACCATGTGAAGATTCTAGAAATAAGAAAGAAATTCAAGAAAATGCTCTGCTATATCTCATTATCACAATCTGAGGTTTATATACAAAGTACATGTAACAGAGTATTAACAAGACTCATAACACTCTTAACAAAATACTAACCACCTAACTAACAAAGATAACTAATCTTTTTTGACAAACCCAAAGTGGTCAGATAGAATGACATCTCTACTACCACTTTTTGAAGTTTAGCCTATTATACTTCTTTGGTTTCTTTCCATGGTTCACAAAATTGGACTATACCACAATAAGGTTTTCAATTAGAGTCACAATGGAGCTCCTAGTGGTTACAACAATATTATTTAGATTGGTTGTCATTTTTGAAACACTAGGACAAACTATTATTTTCCTAAAATAAAAAATATTTTCCAGAATTATTTGTGAGAATCAAAATAGAACTATTTAGATAATTCTTAAGAAATGCTAGAGGTTCACACTTAAAATCCACAAAATTATAAATTATGTCTCCTTCATTTTGTTCTTTCTTAAAGAGAATATAGGTTAAAATCAAGAAAGAAATGTAAACTGAAAAATTGAATTAAGAAGAATATAAATAATCGAAACATATTCAAGATATACAAACACAAACCTATTGATACATTCTCTCTTGCATTATTTTGAGTTATCGAATCTAAAGTTTCGATGTTCGAGCGGGGTAGAACATAAACCTATTGAAACATTTCACTAACACAAAATGGATCCTAAAAATTAAACTTTAAAAAAGCATATCTTCACCAACTCATATCATTTCTACATCAATTCCCTCTTAACTTTAGACGATTAGAAAATATTAATTAATTTGCAACCGTTCTATACATTAATATTTCATTTATGTGACTGCACCTTGCATATTTTATGATTCCCTTGCTAAGGTTTGTAGTGTATACCATGGAGAATCCTGATTACTCGAAGTCTCCAATTGATCAAGCTTCTTCTTCTATTTTTTTTATTTTTTGTATATGGAAACACTCCTTATAAAAAGAGTTATTAAGAAGAAAAAAAAATTGCATATAGATATCAATTACATGAAAAAAGATAAGGGGCTTCTTTCAAAATTCAAGCCCAAAAGTATCAAAAATTAAAAAACCCTGGATAGGCCCAATGTTGTGAAAAATTCCAAATTAATTTAGAAAAATATCACTTGTTAAAAAGCATTTTAAAAAATAATATTTTCAGTAAATATTTAGAAAAATACAATTTTTTCTTAAAAATTGGTGTTTTTCAACGGTACAAGAGGTAACAGGTAACTAGTTGGGTTACTAAGTAACCCATCTACTTACTTAAGGTAACAACCAGTCAAGTGATCTGAGTAACTTAATTTGTTACTTCAAGTATCTCATCAGCTATTAAAAAGTGGTATTTTTATAAATACTTGTAGAAGTGGAATATTTCTAATTAAAATTCAAAATTTTTCAAACAACTTCAAAATATACGTGATTTTTCAATTTTTTTAAGAATTACCACAAAAAATCAAATATCCTCAAAGACAACAAAAAAAGTCCTAAACAATCTATGTTGGCCCAAGGAAAAACGAAAGTAAGAGCAAAGCTCTACCACATCCTACTTTGATTTTTTATGATTCATTAGAAGCTAATTTATATACACATTTATTATTCTACTCGCAAAGATGAGAAAAATAACACAGTTATATGATTAAAAATAGCTAAAATACTGCTACAGTCTTGACCAAACCCCCAAGAAACCTCAGCAAAACGAGAATTGACAAAAGAAAATAGCAAAAAGTGAGTCACTCGCAATCCATAATTTTCCCATTTTTGCTGCCAATCTAATGTAACGGCATCAACAATCGCCCACAACTCAGCCTTAAAAATGCTAAAACAACCAAGGACAACCACAAGTAATCGGAAAAATTCAATTCAGTTACTTCTATATGTTTTGGAATAGTATCACTTTTATATTTTATATTTTGACAGTTTATTTAATTTATATCTTGTATTTTAGTTATTTTTAATATGGACCTTTAAATTTAAAATTTGTTACAAATCTATACTTTGACTCTAATTTAGAACAGTTAATTTATTAAGATAGTTTAATAAATTTATTCTCGAATCAGTTTTTATACTGTTGATTTTTAATTTTTTAAACAACATCTTGATAAATTAAGTACTCTAAATTCATGTTACGGTATAAATTTATGACAGATTTCAAATCTAAAGATTATTATTGATAATAACTAAAATATAAGGTATAATTTGAACAAAATATCAAAATATAAGATATAAAAATGATAACATCTCTTATATTTTCCTACCAAAAAAAAAAACACATACACACACGAATAATCACTAATTACATGTATTTTATATGCTAACTACTTAAATACGAATGTGTGTACTTAGTTAGCGACCTTAAAAAACAACAACATATATATATATAGGACATAATGAGAAATTAAACAAAAATTGTTTTAAACCGGTACTTACACATGATCAACGGAGCAAGAACTTTCTTTACAATAAAAGACGCAGAATATCAGTACCTTCTGCTGTCATTTATGTCCATTATAGATTTTTTCTAATTAACAAATCATTTAATCATATTATCACTCAGCTCTCTCTTCTGTGAGTATGAAAACATGTTTTTTTTTTTTTTTTTTTTTTGAGGAAAGAGTATGAAAACATGTTATTTCAAGTTCTTTTAGACTATATCTCAAGTTCTTTTAGACTATATCTAGATATAGTCTTGCAGTCAGTTTAGGCCGCTTTCGGGGGATCACGGCATCCAGTAAGAAGCAACAGGGAGGTATATGGATTACCTTGTGGTACCTATTCTTGAGGCTTTATCTAATTTTTTAGGGCTTCCTTCAGAAACCCTGGCCCATAGGGTTAAAAAATGAAAAATTCCTGATGGGTTGATTTTTTTAGAAAAATATCACTTTTAAAATATTTTTAGAAAAATACCATTTTTTCAAAATTGGTATTTTAGGTGATACTTGAAGTAACCAACTGGGTTACTTGACAAGTTCCCTCGTATAATTTGATAGGTTACCTCAATTTCTCATCAATTAATAAAAAGTAGTATTTTTTAAAATACTTTTAAAAGTAGTATTTTTCTAATTAAATCTAGGATTTTTCAATTTTTTTTAAACTTTTACCATAAAAAGTCTTATTTCTTCAATTTTTTATGAGATAAACGGACATGGATAGTATGGCCCCGAGTTGACATTTTATGGACCTGTAAATTTTCAGACATAGATAAGACCAACTTTTTGACTTTTGTGGCACTTGATGGAGAGAAAAATAAATATATTCCAAAGTTGTCATTCTTGCCATTTCTTTCTTCTCTTTGATTTCTTCTCTTTCTTGACGCCATTTCACTTTATTTCCTCTATTGTTGCAGTGTTTTTTCTCCCTCTATTTTTGTTGTTTTTTGTCCAGATTGAAAATTTAAGAAATCGGAAAAAGAACGAAGCTTGTTCGTTAGATATTAGGGAGCTTTAGCATTTGCAGGTAAGGTAAAATATATATTTTATTTAATGAAAGCTTTGATATTGTTTGATAATGATTGATCAACTATTTGAAGGAAGTCTATAATAATTATTTATAAATTATTATGCTAAAATATTCTTATTTTTTACTAAATTATTCATCTTCTTTATAATGGTAATCTAGACGTCACATGTCTAGTATTCCTTGACCACATGATCAAGTAGTTTATAACCTTAGGGCAAGAACTACTTAACTGTCAAGAACTATTTGACGTAGTGTTAAGGACTATCTACTTAGCCCCATGTCACGTACTTGACCTAGGTCAAGAACTACTTGACCTAAAATAACATGCAATAAAAGTATAAATAAGGACTTAGATAAACGACTTTTTCATCCTTCTTGGGCAATGGGGACTTAGACGGTGATTTTTCGGTCTTTCCTGCTGACGTCATAAATGAAGATTTTGTTGACTCCTTATTTTCGGCGGACCTAGTTTTCACTATTCTGATACTTTTTGTGTTCTTTTAGATGAGAAGAATCAATCGAAAAATTCTATAGTGTTGGCTGAGAGGGTTTGGTCAAGACTTTTCTATCTTTTAACTCATACGGGCCCTTATTTTTGGTCCTACATAATTTATTATTTGAGCTGGTCCTAAAACTGTCCAAAATTGGTGAAAGTGATCCTATCCGTGTCATTTTCTCATTTCATAGGCCTAAAAGACTTTCAGGCCCATAAAGAACCAGCCGCCCACTGGGTCGTGATGACCAAAAACCCCTTTTTTTAAGGGGTCTGGTCGGGTGTATTGGCCACACGCTACCACCAAGTTATGAAGAATAATAGTCCGTAGACACAGAAAGGGTATACATTACTACACTCTACGAGAGGAGAAAAAGTTTCACTTTTCCCTGATCAAGGCAAGTAAATTTAAAAATACGCAGTGGTTAGAGACGTAATCTAATAATAGTCATTTTTTTTTAATAAATATTGTATGTCATGAGTTCGAATTCCCACATTCAATCAAAACGATAAATGGTGACAACAACACGAAGAACAGAACTTTCTTTAGTTCTTCCCAACTTTTCACTCATCAGATTAATTGCGTTGACATGTACATCAAATTGAACAAAATTATAAGAATGAAGGTGAAAAGAAAGCAAACAGAAAGTGCAATTGCCTATGTTCGACAGCACCCAATGGTAAAACTCTGTACCACCGACCATTGCCACTACTTTCTGGAGGGGTATTTTGAGTAGCACCATCTCTACCTCTCGATCTTGGTCTCGGTATAATGATTCGGTTACAGCAGAGTAGAGCCAAAGACAACATTGCCACAAACAAAATCATAGTGATCCATACGAATATGGTTCTCTTCCAATACCACAATAACCTCTTAAAGAAGGGTAGTTCTGACTCGAGGACTAGGGACGCGTCATATAGTTCAGGAATACCAGCACCGGGTCTGTATTCTGCTCGTTGTTCCAGAGTCACTTTTAAGCAGCCAGTAGGAACATCTCCTTCCGTAAAACCTTTAAACTTCACATTTAGAGTTTGTGACTCTGATACATAGCCGGTAACAAGGGGAGCAATCTTAAGAAAAGTCCACAGAAGGCGAATAGGCTCACTTTTGAATTGTAACATGCAAGGATGGCTTGAACTTGAAAGGGTTTCACCTTTTACAGAGAGGAAATCTACCCTCACCTGCCATTGAAGAAGAAAAAGTTTCTAAGCATTCTTTAGATAACTAGTAAGCTCCAGAGATGATTTATAGCACCTACATATCCAAATTAGACTCAAAAATCTATGATGGTTTCATAACTACATAAATAGCATAATCTTAAGTTAATTAACCCAAAATAAAACAAGCTGCAATTCAATTATACTGGACTAAAGAAATACCTGAAAGATCCCAAGATTTCTATTGTACTCTGACTCGGGCAACGTCAATGAAATAGTAGCCTGCAATTTGTGACCAGGAGGAATAGTCCGAAAACCGATTCTCCTCCGAGCTTCAATTTGTTCTTCGCAGTCCATGTCGCAATTGGCATTAACACAGGATATTACGGGCACAAAAGCAACCGGACGATGCTTAGTGAAATCAAAATTCAAAACTTCTTTCATCTGAATTGGTTCCTCAACTACGTATCTCATAATTAACCCGCCAAACAAAATCGACCAAAATAAAATACAGCACAAAATGAAGCACACATAAGACGCCCACAACAAACCCCAAAAACAACGCAAAGCTACCATCCAAATCGACTTGTTCTCCTTCAACCAGTCGAATACCGATGGACTGATAAACCCACATACAAAGTGCCAAAATTTCACCATTTTTCCATTGAAATACTCTCTACCACGCCTCATTGTAAAAAAGGGGTCAATAAGAAACATATAAGAGTTGGAAAAAACCCAGATGGGAAAAGTTACAAATTTAACGAATAAATTAAGTTGAAACCCAATGGCCTTAATTACCAATCCAGCTACAAATAAAAGCAAGTTAAAGGAAGAATCATCGATTTCTGCAGTCGAATCAAACGAGTCATGAACTGGGAATTCACTCACAGTTGAATACTCACTGCTCTGGTCACTCACTCCACCAGTAACTTGAACTAAGCTCACAGGTTCCTCGGTCGACTCTGGGTTTTCCCCATTCTCCTTCAAATTTCGACCAATATTATAGCTTTTGTCCCCGAAACTCCGCCTTTTACCGCTAATTGAATCAATCTTGGAAATTGTGGAGGAATTCAAACCCGAATCCTTTGATTCCTTATCAGAGATTCCTCGAGGAGCGGAAGGCCGTTGCCGGATGGTGGGGGCTGGCAGAAAAGAAGTCTCCAGGGGTATGGGATCAGGGGTGGAGACCACTGAAGAAGAGGATGCGTAATCTGATTGATCGGAGAAGGAATCAGAGCAATCGTAGAAGGGGAAGTCATCGAGGGCGTCGAAGAAGCTTTGGTCATTGTCATTGTCGTTTGAGGTCGAAAGGTCCATCAACGACGGCGAAGAGATATATTTGGGAAGTTAGAAATCAGGGCTTTGTTGCGTTTGAAGAGGTAAAGAGAGGAAGGAAGGAAGGAAAGCAGTGATATTGAAATATAAACAATTGCAATTCTAAAGTCCCATAGTTCGTTTCCGAGGGACTAGTAGTCACCCACCCATGTGGGGGAATATTTGAGTTCATCTATATGGTTTCCTTCTTTTTTCTCTTATCTTTTTAGCTTAGTTTAGTTTGTGTATTCCTAGCAACTCATAAACACCAACAACAACTTAAATGATGTTATCCAAATTATCATTTTCACCTTCTAACTCCTTCCAATTATATGTCATTGCAATTATTAAGAAAACACCTTCTTCACAGCTCATGTTCAGATAAGCAAATAACGCAGACGAACTTATTGCTTTTCTAAGAATTCGCATGCCAAGCATAACAAGTGTCAATCATCTTCACTAATTTCTAAACCAAGTTAAGTTCGGTTGGCTATTCAAGAGCTTTAACAAAAAGAAAACGAACAAAACAATTAATACTCGAGGCATAACATCCTCACAGCCTAACTATTATGCAATTCGAGTAGCAAAGTCCATTTCACATAAGCATAATATAAATGTACATCAATCTCCAAGAAAAGCACAATTTAAATGCATAGAGAAGGTTCTCAAACTAACAAACATAGTCAGCCAACCAAAGAATGAATAAACTCTAATCAATCCCTGATAGTGTTAACAAAGCCTTAACCCAAAAACTAAATCTAAGTTTCATTTACAAGCAAGGTTTAAATTAAAAAGGCTAGTTTGGGTACCAGGGCATTTTGTCCCGGTTGACGCGAGACGTAAGCCTTGAGGCACATTGAGGCATAAGCCTCAAATTTTGCATTTGAAAAAACATATTTAGAGATATAAAAAATAAAATGTTGATAAACAAACCCAATAAATCATTGTAAAAAGTCATAAAAGTCATGAAATTAGAAAATAAAACCTCAAGTCTCAAACAAACCACAATATAAAATTCAAACACACAATAAAAATTGAAAGGTCTCATAGTGCCAAAAGATAAATTAAATATAGAAGTCTAATCTAGATTTAGAAGAATAAAACTTGAAACCTTCCTAGCCTAGAACAAACTAGAATTAGTAATCACCTCCAAATCATCAAGGCTTGAAGAATCTTCCGAAGAATCATCATATCTTATAACCTTATCATCCTCCCCATCATCACTATCAAGATCTTCTCATTCCTCTTCATCCTTATTTACATTAGTTACAAGCTTCTTTCTTTTCCCTTAAAGAAAAACAAAAGTCAATAATGAGTTACTTAACTTACTAAACCATACTCTAGACCTTATAGTATAAAATAGTAATAGATTCTAACTTGCTGCTTTGCTTGTTTTTGGAGCACTTTTCTTTTGGCTTTCTCTTGATTGATCCCCTTCTCCAAAAACATCAAAATTAAGCTCTTTGTCAACTGTTCTCGGTAAATCTTCATCATCATGTTCACCTACAAGCCATTCATCATCAGATGATAACTCATTCACCAACAAAGCTTCTTCCTCGTTTTGTAGGGATTTCAACTATAGGTGTCTATCTTTCAACCTTTTATTGTACATTATATAAACCAAAGTGTTCATTCTCAAAGTAGTCAAGCGATTTTTCCTCTTTGTATGTACTTGATTGTAAGTACTCCAATTTTGCTCATATCCCGAAGATGAACATGTAAGACTCAATACTTTGATAGCAAATCTTTGTAGTTCTGGGATGCCATCTCCAAATTGAATCCATCATTCAACTGAATCAAAAGTAAACAAGTTTAATATACACTATTTTAAGAATAAGAATTAAAGAGAAAAACTAGATAGTCCTATAGATTAGACTTTACTTACTAGGAGATCGTTTGTCAAATGTCAGTTTGGCTTAGTTAAAATCAAAGAAGCTTTCTCTGTTGTGAAAAACACTATATTGAAGGTTAGCTTTCACTCTATTTTCTGGGTCAAGTATAAGTTTGTCCGTACAATGGAACAAGCCAAGCTTAATCTCTGGATGGTTGGAGAACCCTAGATCATAATGGCAACGTGGATTTAAAAAGTATGCAACAACATGCAAGTGTCGATGCAACTAAACATCCAATTTCTCATCTATGATCCCCCATATCTCCTTATAATCTTTTTCTTCTCCACCTAAGTTTTTAGCTATTTTCTCCTTTGCTACATCCATAGTATTGTAGAGGTAACCCATTACTGGTTCTTTCTTTGTATCGACTAACCTTAACACTTCAACTAAAGGTTTTGTGGTTGTAATAGCATAAACCACACTTGGCCAAAAAGTCTTATCCTTCAAAATTATTTTCCTCACTGTCTCTCCTTCTAATTTATTTGCGAAAGAACAACCTATCCATCCTTCTAAGTAAATATAGCCTCCAAAGTTTGCCTCACTTGATACATGCTTTACAAAGTTAAAAAAGTCATGGTAAATCTTGTGACAGCAGGTCTAACAACCTCTCTTTTGGTAAACTTCCTCATCAAGGCCAATATCCATTAGTGATTTTAAATGTAGTTTTCAACTTTCCTCGCTTTAAGTAAAGCATTCTTATAATGTGGCAACTCTCCAATTCTCTTAAGTATCAAATCAATACAATGGGTAGTACATAGAGTCCAATAGAGATGCTTTCTTTTCTCCATTAATATTTCTCCTGTAACTTTGTAGTTACTAGTATTGTTAGTTATAACTTAGACTACAAGATGCTCTCCAACTTCCTCAATAACATCATCAAGTAACATGAATATCAATTTTGCATCTTTAATATACTCAGATGCATCAACAGATTTTAAGAAAATAGTGCCACTAGGATTGTTGACAAGAAAATTGATTAAATTTCTTTGTCTTCCATCTTTCCAACCATAAGACATTATTGAGACTTTTGTTTGTGGTCATGTCCTCTTAATCTCATCAGCTATATTCTCAGTAGTGTTTAATTCTTCTTTCAATATCCAAGTCCTAAGCTCATATATACTAGGAGGTTTAAGACCTCGACCATATGAACCAATAGAACAACACATGCTAAAAAAAATTACTTCTTGCTGCATTGAAAGATATTACATTTTCAAAAAAAAAAACCTACAAATGTCCAAACAAACTCGATTATGCATTTCTTTTGAATTCCGTTGAATAGGTGTTACCTTGTTTTTAACATCGTCATCATCATTATCCAAATTCACAATAAATCTATCCATAGGACCTCGAACACCTCTTGTGGTTAATATCGTCATCATCATTATCCAAATTCACAATAAATCTATCTATAGGACCTCGAACACCTCTTGTGGAGGACATATGATAATGAGGATTAGATTTAGAACTCCTAGCACTGCCACCTTCATCCATCATACTACCAAAATAAGCATCCGAATCAATCCTCTCATCAAATTCAGCTTGTGCAAAATGCCTATTCTCAGCCCTTTTTTTTAAGTAATCTATAAATTCTCTCAGCATCTTCAGGTACTTCCTTACATGGTGCAATATTCTTCCTAGTGTGAGCAAGATGGTCCTTCATTCTTTTAACACCACCCATAATAACTTTCTAGCAATAATTATATTCAAGATACTTATAATGCTTTTTTTTTCCAGAACTTCTACTTCAACACTATGACTCTAAGCACGATTTTTTCTATTTCCCCATTGCCACTAGTATTACCACTAGAAGCATTCCTATGACAACTTCTCTTTGAACTTCTCACTATGTTGTAAAATCACTATAAGTAAAATGGGAAAAAAAAAAAAGATTACTAAGAGTGGAAGCTTTAACTATTGGAAAATGGAAATAACTAATAAGAGCTGAATCCTAAGAAAATGTGAGCATAAATTATTGGATTATCTTTTCTACCATGGAGTTGGAGTCAATATAAAATGAGCGTGTGTGTCGCACCACCATCTATTTCCTGCTTCCCGAACTTGTCTGGAACATTGGTGGCAGATATTGTAATACCAAACTTGATGTATCTCAAATTTGAATGTTAGTGCTTTTACCATAAATGTGATTCCTTGAAAGTTAAAAAAAAAATGATACCAGTATAAATTATAGTATATAACGATATTTTTTATTAATGTTATTATGTTTTTATTAACTTATTGTGTCAAGGGATCTAATTGATTTAATTCTGTAATTGTTTTGCTATTCTGTAATTTTTGTTATTCTGATGGCTGTATTTCTTTTGAAACAGGAGTTGACAAGAATTCGATATGTTGTGTTGTATGTTGAAACTTAAATAATAAATTAGTCAAAAAAAAAAAAGAACAGTAAGAAATAATGTTTAATAATGATAAATAAAATACAATATTTTTTCATTTTATAATTTAAAAAAATGTGAAAAATAATTATTACCTTGTTTTTAATACATTAGTTTCTGACATGTCTATATTCATATAATGTATTGTTGCAACTGTACTTGCAACATATATATATTTTTTGTTTAATATAAAAATTTACGTTAGTTATTATATGATGATAGTATAAAAGTATTTTTATGCATACATATAAAATATAATTATTAATTACCTAGATATTATTTATTGGCATAGATATAAAAATAGTTGTAATTAGTTCTTCCATAATTTTTACAATATTTGTATTAATTTTTTTTTTGGTTCCCCCCAAAAAAAGAATTGAAAGTTTTTATTCCTATAATTAAGTAAAACAATGTTAGAGCATGATTAACATAAGGAGTAAAGTTTTTTCTTTGATATATGAATTTTCATAATAAATGAATTAATTACCTAATATTTTGTATTGTCAGTGTCTTTTTTGGTGTCATTTCCCCTTTGACATTTGTTTCTTCTAAGTTTTGTATTTCTATCAGCATCTTGATAATATTTGGTATAAAAGAAGAGAAATTAATATAAGAAACTTTAAATAATTATTGGTAAGTAGTAATAAAGAGATAACGTTATAACTGATGATATCTGATAAAATATCGTGAACATCTATTCTTGAAGCCAATTGATTAAAATCTATAAAATATATATGGATTGGAATATTTGTTGTTAAGGTTGTGATTGGAGCGAAGGATGTTATTCTGGCAAATTGTAATATTGCAGTGTGAGGAACGATTTTATATCTTAGTTTATTTGGCACTACATTGAAGTTACTAATACGGTATACTTCTCCTTCAGTTATTTATTATGAGATGTAATCTACATCTCAAGCTTTAATTGTATCATAAATTGGTTCATACTGCATTTAAAAAAAATGTTTAATTATTATATCATATTTTATGAGATTTAATACTAAAATATATATATGTATTAATGATACCAAGTTATAGTGGAGTGTGATATAAGGTAGTTTAATGTTGTTTTTTTTACCTCATAGTCAACTAAGATACAATCAAGACTTATGAGTTATTCGGTTGTGTAATCATTAAGTATTAAGGATAGTATATATTTATTTATGTCATCAGTTGTTTTCTTTTTTTAGAGTTATTATTGCTTTGTATCGTATATAGTTTATATTATTAAATTTGTTTTCAATATCATCGTATATCAATTTCGAAATTTTTTCAATCAGGTTTGATTCGTACTGTATTATGTATTTTTTTGATATTTTAACCCATGTTGCATCTTCATTTTTAGGATCTTTTGTTCCTTTGCATTTTCATTTTTAGGATCTTTTATTCCTTCTATAATACCATTTTCAACATTTAGTATCCATTTTGGAAATTCTAAAATTTATTTTTTTTTTCTTATTCTATAGTATTAGGGTTTTTTAATCTAATATTTTCTATTAGTGATAATAAATTAAAATATGGCCATAAGTAAGAATTATTTATATTTGTATTTATTATATCTTCTTTTGTTCAAAGAGTTATAATATGCAAAATTTGTCGAAAATTACTACTTAATATAATTGTCATTCAACTAAAATGTTGGTCAAAATTATTTTTTAACTCTTGTAGTGTCTTGTCTAAAGCTTCGAAACAATTTTTATTATTCATTGGTGCTTCATCCTATAATTCTAGTGATATTTTTTTCGATTAATTTTGCTAACTAACTTTCTTTTTTGATGTTACAGGTGAAAAATTTATCAGTTAGTAAAGATATTCGAAATCTTAAATGTGCTGCTATGCCTTTAAGTAAGAATAATGTGGCTATTCTAGAGGATGCGACGGCTAAAATAATTCCATTATTTGATCTGATTTTAGTGATAATTATATTCCATAAATAAGTTTTCCAATATCTTTGTGTCTATAGATAAAGAATAAATTTTATTTTTTATTGTTTAATGATTCTATAATTTGTTCATAGATATAACATTTTTCATTATTTAAGTTTTTTTTTAAAGAAAGTGTTTTCTTCTTTTAATTTATTAATGTCATGGTCTAATTCTTATTGCAAAAGTTTATTATTTAAATTGTCAATTAATGTTCTTATTAGTAGAGGTAGATTAAAATTCGTTAAAGTTGGTGAATTTAAATTTAATTATTTTTCTAATTTATATAATACATAATTGTGTAATTTATTTTCTAGAATTTAGAAATTTGGATTATTGAATAAAGTTTTTATTCTTTGTAAAACGTCTTCTGTCATTAGTTTCTAATGATTTTCAAGTAATTTTGTTGGATTATTTATGTTAAAAAATAATAAGATTTTAGTAAATAATTATCATAATTGATGCTATGTTGACCAAAATAGAGCTTCTAATATTGATTCATTCTATTTCTTATCGTTTCATAATGAACCTAATGTATTACATGCTGCTTGATTAGTTGAGTATGTTATATCATCAAAAGTCACATAAGGGTTACAATAGCCAATCGAGTTACATATAACATCTTTTAATGACAATCAAAAAATCAATTCAAAAACTTAAAGATAACAACACTCTTATAGATCTCAGAGTACATGTGGTCCCCGATGACGATCATGGAGACAATCTCCAAGGGTATAATAGAGCACTTCAAAGGCTATTCTTGATTCCTCCCAATCCAAATCGGCAACTCTGATTGATTCATTGGAGGAGATTCTGTCAACTCTAATCCGTTATAGTAACTAACTCTCTAGATCTGAATTAAAATTGATACAGATCTTAAGGACAACCACACAAAAACTAAATAACACCCTAGAAATAATACAAACCACCACATATCTACTAAGCCCACACAAAATCTAGATCTAAATAGGAAACTATCCTTCTAAAAGAGAGAGTTAATAGACAAAAAAACTAAAAACAGACAAAGAAAAACAGAAAAGCCCTTACGAGAAAGAAGGAAGGACCCCTATCCCGGTAAGGGGAGGCAATTTCGGAAGAAGGTTTGGAGAAACTATGACATGCATTTGCTGCAGAAGGAAAGATTGCTACAGAGAGAAGGGTAAGTATATTTTCTATTTTTAATTAATATAATTTTTTATTTCATCTATTTCTTTATAAATAGTTTCTCAGACTGCTCTGAACATATACTGTCTTCTATTACTGCTCTTATTCAATCTGGACTTTTCGTTAAATATTTAAATAAATATTTTATTAACATAGATTGTGAGCATAGTTCGACGTTTATATGAGCATGAAATTTTGAGCATAAGTTTTTGTTATAAAAAACTATAAATCTATTATCTAATTTAATACCTATTTTTATACATAAAATATTGTATTTCTGCGTTTATAATTGATGAATCTACTTTCTTCAATAATTTTTTTATTTTTAAATTGCTTAGGGAACTTTTTGGAACAAATTAAGATTTTCACATATGAAGCATTTGTTTTAGCAATGCCACATGGTCTATGTATCATAAATTCTGCTATAACCTTATATTCTTCTATTTTTTTTTTTAGGATCAAGTATTTTAGCTGAGATAAATTTATTTATTTATAATGATTCGGATAATTTTTCATTTGAATGCAACTAAAATAAAAAATGGCAATGAGGCAGGCCACGTTTTTGGAATTCAACAATGTATAGATCTACATAACAAAATAAACATAAAAAATAAAGGAAAGATATTAGTTTTAATTAAAGATAGAAGTCACTATTTTTTGTGTATGTTGTTTTATTACATAAAATAATATAGTCTAACGTGAGATAATTGTGCCGAAAATTTTATCAATTTTAATAGTGAATAAAACTTGGTTTAATTTCATATTAAAAATTCTTGTAATTATGTCTAGCCTGTCTTCAGATTTTTGACCAAGAATTTTATTTAAGGCACGTGTAATTTCAAGCCATTTAAAATTGCATGTAAATGCTATAAATAAGTCAAAATTTCTATATTGTCTGCATATTATTATTGTATCTTGATAATTTTAGATTATATATCTAGGACTTCCAGCGTGGCTAGATGGAAGAATAATTCTTTTGCTAATTGCTCTAACATCTGTGTCTCCTCTTGTAACGGCGCCTTGAACACTTTGATAAATTTTATATCTTAAATTGTTTTGATTTTTTCTGATATAATCTAATCGATCTTCTTCAACAGAAGCATATGCATCAATTACATATTGTTGAAAAAGTCTTCCACTTTTAAATAAAATATTATTGACATTTTCACGCTGTTATAATTTATAATAATAGACTGCTCTCATAAGTATTCTATTTGTTGAAGGTCATTTTCTCGATCTATCTGTATTCTAATTTAAATTGATTCTGTAACCATATTTTGCGTATAGAAATAAAAGTACTATAAAGCTATATAATATGGATGTAATTTTATGATTCTTTGTAAATTATTTGTTTTATCTTTAATTATAATGTCTCTTCTTTCTTCATATTTACCAATATTTCAAACAATTAAACCTTCTATATCATTTGAAGTAAGTAATTCATATTGATTATTATCCATAGATCCTTGTCCAATTAATCTTAATTTCATAGATGTGATTTCATTTTTATTGTATCTATCTTTTATCATACGAAAAACTTTTACTAATTTATTATTTTTATCAAGTATTTTTATTAAATTTTTAA
>JXTB01000302.1:469480-516243 GCA_002914805.1 Parasponia andersonii
CAACACTGAATACATACTAACAACAGAATTCTTAGATAATATTACAATAGATTTAATTACAATTTCTTCTTTCCTCGTCTTCTTCCATAACAAAACCTTGATCATCTTTTCCTTCCTCAATAACAGAGCAAAATTTGCCATCAATCAAGTAAAACTGATTTTTTGTTGTTGTTATAATCATATGATATATATATTTATATATACAAAACTTGGCTCAAATATATGAATGTATTATCAATATATGGCAAACTTATGTGATAAATGTTTTTTCAACTTCCTAAGAAACTGCTTTTTAGGTATGGAAAACAAACATTTCTCGCAATCAGATAAACATGTAAAACACTATCAATATCTATAAAAATCTGCCACATATATTATTTGAGTGAAATAACGGAAATGTAATCATAGGAGTATAATGTAACAAGCCCGAAAACTATCAGGTCTATAAGGACTGAAAAAATTGATAATTAATTTTAAAAAAATAACTTTTAAAAAGGAAATTGAAAAAAAAAAGATTCTAAAAAGAAGAATATACAAAATTACATCTCAACTATAAAAACAAAATAGTCATAGAAAAGAAAAAACACATCTTCTTAAATACATTTTCTTTTCAAAGCTTCAATATTTAATCCTTTCAGAAAAGAGTTATAAATCCACACAACTCAACAGTCCTCTCAACAGAAAAAAGCTTTCAAGCCAATATAGATGGCAATTCTTGGGCAGTGAATGTATCACTCCATATGATAAAAAAGTTAACAATTATCATCGCCAATTATATGATCGATTATAAAATATCACTAAGAAGATGTATACAGTTCAAAAAGAACAAAGAGAATAACACATCCAAGGAGACAAAAGACCAAGAGAGAAGAATGATCAAAACCGTATCCAGTGGATAATCCAAAGAACAAACCCCGTGAAATAATCAAAAAAAACCAAGACTCAACCCTTAGCCAAGGCCGAGAAAAAAGAGCAATTTTGTCACACAATTAACACCCAGCGCAACAACCTAAGGGCCAGGAAAATGACCAAAAAACCTCACCTAACCACTCAAACAAAACCAACATAAAAAGCCACTTTGGTCAAATCACATATAGCCAAAGTATTAAGTTATACAAGCTATATGCACAACGCAGACTTTCCTAATATAAAAATGGAATGATAAACATTTAAAATGGAGGAATAAATATTGAAAAAGCATATATTAATTAACAGCACAACAGAATTGAACCGAACTCAAGTCCAATAACAGAGTGTAATGAAATCCTTTAGAAGTAGATAACACTCAATATAACAACAGAAAATTAAATGTCCTAACAGTATATAAACAGAAGATAAAGAGTAAAAATTTATTAAAACCAGAACATTAGCACATTTATAACTCAATCGTAACAAACAAAAAAAGAACAACAGCGCATCATAATAAATATCCATCATACCTGATGCACTTCCAGAAAAAGGGAAAAAAAAAAAAAAAAAAAAAAGCTCTTCAAACCAACTTCAGGAAAGTACAGATTATATGGAGGTTAAGATAAGGGATAAAAAAGTACAGTAAATGCAGTGAACGGAGAGAGTAATGAACTCAGTAAATGATAAGCAAGAGTTAGGATAACAGCAGGTAAAATGTACAGAGCAAGTAAGTAACTTCAGTATAAATAGTCAAATAGCAGTTAAAAAAAACATAAGAAGCATTAAAAAAAATCTGGACACATTTTATTGGGTAAAACCAACACCTAGTCGAAAATGAATATATTTAAAAAAGTAATATATATATATATATATATATATATATATATATATATATATTCAGATACTTACCCAACAGGATATTCAGGTTTTTCCACCCTATTTTCCTCATTTGTTTTTTTTTTTTTAATTTAATTTTTTCCTTCTGAATATAAACACTAAAAAATATCAACATAGCATTAAATAAGGATCTCAAATTATTATTTATAATCAGACAGCCGTAAAAGAAACATAATCAAAAGTAAACACGGAATTCTGACTTTTATACCCCANATAAAACTCAAATAAAAACATAATCCAAAATATAAAATAAAAAAATTATAAGCAAACCAGAAACGGAAAGAAGGCCACCATAAAGAATAGCACTACGCAGATCCAAGCAACCAAATCAAAACCCATAAAAAAAAAAAGCGAAGAAAAAAAGGTAAAAAAGAAAGGAAAAAAATACATATCAAGCAAAACGAGGGAAAAACCATCGGAGGAAACACCGGAAAAAACGAAAAAGAATCGATGCTCTAAGAGAAACAAAATCAAAGATTAAAAGAGAGAAAAAAAAACCGGGAAGAAGAGAGAGAAAAATGAACAGTTCATAGAGAACAGAGAGGAGAAAACATCGAGGAGACAAGAGGCCAAGAGAGAAGATGGGCGAAACCGTGTTCGCGTGATAATCCAAGGAACCAAACCCGTGAAATGACGAAAAAAACTAATACTCAACCCTCATCCAAGGCCCAAAAAAGGGCAATTTTGTCACACAATGACCACCCAGAGCAGCAACCTAAGTACAAGTAAAATGACCAAAAAACCACACATAACTCCTTAAACAAAACCTACATAAAATGCCACTTAGGTCAAATCACACGTTAACAAATTTAAAAATAAAAAATAAAAAAGAGAAAGAAAGCAGTATTTTCTTTAAAAAAAAAAGAGAAAGTAGTACTTTTATTTGTACATTATATGCACAATAATTTCGCGCACCAATTTAGTATATATAGATAACCAGAAATATTAAATATAATTTCATTCTCACTTTTTTTTTTACTTTTCAGTTTCAATATTTTAATAATATAATAAATGATAATGAAATTTATATATTAAATAGTGACATTAAGAGAACAGAGTATAAAAAAAGTGTTATTAACATTCTTTATATATATATATATATATATATATAATATGGGATTTTTGACATAATTGACCTTTATATTTTTCGTGATTGGTAAAATGATCTCTGAGTTATTATTTTTGGCAATTAAGTTTTTAAGTTTTAAAAAATATAATAATTAAGTTCTTTTCGTGAATAATTGTTAAAATATTTGAAAAAATTAAGTATTTTTAAGTCACATGTAATATTTTTGAATGTCAAAATTAATATTTTAGTGACATTATTTGAAATTAAAAAGAAAATAGTTAGAAATTAACAATATTTAACAATATAATATAAAAAATTAAAAAAATCTCAAAAATTTAAAATTTCTCTTAAAATTTTATTTTATTTTCTTTTTAGGCTAATTAATGTTAGTACAGTACTAATTTATTACACTTAAACGTATTCAATTTTGTAAAAATTTTAATATTAACAAACAAAAAAGTCTTAATTATCAAAATTTTTAAAATTTAAAGATTTAATTACTAAAAAATATTAACTTAAAAACCATTTTACCATTAATTTGCGAATCATATAGACCAAACATGCCAAAAACCTATTTAATATGTGTCCTTTCCCTCTGTGGAATTAAGATACATTGAAAAGTGAAAAGGACGTAAATTCAAACATGATTTGAACGTACATGGACCCCACCTGGTTCGGCTTTGATGGCTAAGAATAAATGAATATTTGACCATATTCTTCTTATTCTATTTTCCTTTTTTAATTGGACACAATAACCCATCTTTTATAGAAGACAAAGAATGCCAGCAACCAAAGTTGAATTATACGGAAAAAAAAAAAAGGAAAAGAAAAGTAATCACATAAACTCACACATCCACTCTTACCACTTTCTAGTAAATCGAAAACATGAATGATTCTTAGCAAAAAAGAGAGAAAACATGCATGATTTTCATATGTGGGGGCCACTTTCGCATCTGTTTTTTTTTTTTTTTTAAAGTTCAAATATGACTTGTCATTCTTTTACAGTAAATTACTATTTGCATATAACCATCGAAATTTGCTAAGCTGTGTATCAGATTTTCTTTAGTTCGTTCTCTCTCAAAAGCTGACATTTTTGCCAAAAATCTCAAATATTGATCATGAAAGCCAACAGTTTCTTTCTTTTCTTCATTTTTGCAATGAGCTACTTTGGGTTGCTTACAAGATTTACCCAGTCAAAGCTGCCCCAACAGGAAGGTAAGAGCCTGTTTTTTTCTTTTCCTCCTTTAGGTTGGTTATGTTCTCTGTTCTGTTTCTGGGAAAATGAGGTGAGTGAGAAACTGAGACCTTGGTTTCTTCATGGATTTTCTGAGCAACCAAACAGAAAAACTGCGTTACTGTTTCCACTGTGTTAGGCCATTTTTTGTGCTTGTACTGTGTGTTTGTCATATTATGGTTTGCAAATTTGAGATGGGTTAATTACTTTGAGGGGTTTGAGTAGTCACTTTTGAGGTTTTTCACTTATTCTCTATGAACTGTGGAGTTATGTGTTTTGTGGGCTTTGCTACTCTTTTTTTTTTTGTTTTTTTTTTTGTTTCATATGGAGCTTGGGGAGACTCAAATGTCTTGCTTTAAGTTTTAATCGATACTCGTTCGGATTCGTAGGTCCTAATTTCGATCATATAACAGGAAACTTTCCTCCTGTAAAGGAAAATGAAATGCAAAAGGAAAGATAAAAATGGATATAGAAAAGATTTCTGAGCTTGATCAATTGTACTTCTTCAGAAACCTCATTTTGATCAACTGCTCCAACCGGTTCCCTTTACTCTTTTTTTTTTTTTTTAAGTTGTGTTCACTTTGGCAATGACCAAACTTTTTCTCCTAACAAGTTAGTTGTTTTTCTAGGTGAGCATAGTTTTTTAAGACCTTTTCTATAAGCTTTATCACGAATTTGTACCTTCTATTTTCCAAATGGTGAGCAATATGTTGATTAGTTTTATAATTATTCACAAGTATGGGTGGTTACTGCTTAATCTTCCTGAATATTATTGCAACCACATGAGAAATTGAAAGTACTATAGTTTAATTTTTATGTGTTAAATTATTATAACATTGTGTTGTTATGTAATGCATTTTACTTATTGTTGTAATTATTATTATGCACAGTTGATACCCTTGAAGAAATAACTCGTACAATGGGTGCAACAATTTGGAAGTTTAATGGTGACTCTTGTCAAATCGAAATGGTTGGGGTTACAACAACCCCACCAAAGGGATCGGAGAGTAGCATTGGATGTGACTGTACTGTCGAGAACAACACTTGTCATGTCGTAAGCATGTATCACTCCTTCCTTGTCAAATAAATAGAATTACATTGATAAGTTATTTGTGATGTCATCTCCATACTATAGAGGTTATCAAGCATGACATTCATATTACTAATTTTGCTGTATAGACCTTGGCATTCATAGTGCTAATTTTACTACATTACTATAGGATCTTCCTTGCCTTGTTAGAGTTTAGATTGACTATCCATGGTTTCATGTCCAGAGAGTTCCAGAACAGGTTCTGCGGTAGCTGCCAATTTTGTCACTGATAGTTCGGACGGTGATTTGTTTGAAAAAGGTTGCATTTAGTGATTCCATTGTTGGAGGAATAACGTGAATTTGATTAGTGATGCATGATTAGGCTAGAATTCGTAAAATTGTCATTGTAAATGATGATCACCAAGAATTTATCTCAGAGAAACATCAGTTCCGTCCTTAAATGTGTGATATGCCGTGAATGCTGTTAGCCTGTTATTGCTATTGTAATCCATGGTTAACAGTTTCCTCTTCTTAATACTGAAATTATAGATTTTTCTTCTTTGATAGAGTACTCAAGGGTTATAGTCTTCCTGGCATGCTTCCACCTCAACTAGTTAAACTTGCTTACCTCAAAGAAATGTAAGAGCGTTTGATATGTTTCAGTTTAATGTTTATTGTCTTTTTTCTACTATTTATTTTATCTTCCATTTCTGGCTTACTCTTTTCTAGTGATTTTGCTCTAAACTACCTGAACGGCACAATACCAAGGGAATGGGCTTCATTGCAGTTAACTAATATGTAAGTTCCTTCATCATTTCCTGCGGTCAAAGATTGATCTAATTGTACCCATAGTAAATTAACCAAAATGAATCATGCAGCTCTCTTCTTGTTAATCGCTTATCAGGAAAAATTCCGGAGGAGTTGGGAAATATTACTACTCTTACATATCTGTAAGTTTCGAACTTTGGTTTTGCTCTGTTATTTTTATTTTGATGGATAGCCAACTTATGGAAATTGAAGTACTTTTGATAGAGGTTAATGTGTTTCAAAATTACCTGGGTCTTTCTCTCTCTTTTTTTGTCATCTATTTTCTATGATTGTCAAATGCTGCCATGTTTCCATCTGCTGAGGAGCCAGTTTCCATTTTCCTATTGATAGAAATTTCTTACATGGCATAATAGTATGATTATGTCATTTTCTCCGAGTTTTTAATTTGTTAGTTGTTTCTTAAATATACTATCAGGTCCCTGGAAGCAAACCAATTCTCTGGTGTCCTTCCTCCTGAACTAGGGAGATTAACCAACCTGGAGACATTGTATGGCATTTCTTCTCTCCTTCGTTGTATCTCCTCAACATATTACGAAGGATGTAATGAATGTATTTGAGTTGCTCTCATGTTATAATTGCAGGATGCTTTCCTCAAATCAATTGACTGGACCCTTGCCAATGACATTAGTCAAACTAAGAAATATAACGGATTTGTAAGTATCTGTTTATATAATTTCCTTTAAACCATAAGGTTAGTATACTTGTTAAATTTGTTCATTTTTTCTTCCAATGCAGTAGGATAAACGACAATAACTTCAATGGAAGCATTCCTGATTTCATACAAAATTGGAAACAACTCCGAAGATTGTACGAACTTAGTTTCTTTTCCTCATTTTTCAAGTGCCCTAACCTAATACAATCATTGATGTTATGCTTGTTTTCTAATGGTTATATTATTGAAGAGAATTGCATGCAAGTGGACTTAAGGGACCCATCCCATCAGAGATATCACTTTTGGATAAGTTAACCGAGTTGTGAGTAAAAAGCTTTGTTAATTTCATTTATGGTGTTTTTTTTCAATCTTTTATTTATTTTTCAAATTGATTGATCTTTTTTTTTTCCGTTAATTGCATAGTTGTTTTCTTACATGTAGGCGGATTAGCGATATTCGTGGACCAGAGCAGAACTTTCCAATGTTGAGAAACATGACAGGCTTGCTGAGATTGTATGCTCAGTTCATATATGCAATATTAGATTTTATCATAATCCATTTTAAAGTGGTTTATATAACACAATTTGGTTGGGTGCTTCAGGATCCTGAGAAACTGTAACATATCTGGAGAGATCCCTTCATACATCTGGACAATGAAGAATCTGGAATTACTGTAAGTAAAACATGAGAGGGTCTCATGCATGAAGTTTCTCTGGACTTCAATGTTTACACCATAAACACACACAAACGTTCATGTCACATTGTTGGAGACAGGATTAGGTCCTTTGGATAAAAATATTTTTGAATAGGTTCTGTGAATGGAATGATGAAATACATAGGTCTAAGGTTCAATACAACGGGTGATGACGTTAGGAAATCTGGTTGCTGGAAGAATACTGGCCATTATTGTCCTTGGCTATGATTTTAAACTGATCTGTGGCAGTAAGATACTTTAAGGAAATGATGGAAAAATAAAAGGTAGAAGTTCTTACCAAATTTGAATTTTGTTAGTCATAAATGTGTGAGTTTTGGAGCCTTTTTTAAAGTCAACTTTTAAGAGTTACATAACAAAATGTAATTGAGCTTTTCAAGCAATGAGTGTTGGATGCTGGATTCCTCCTAAGTAAACTGACAGCAAATAAACACATGATATGAAAAAACAGAGATGAATCCTGTGTACACCCTTCGACCAATTGAATTTTGGGAATTTGTGTTGTGTGTTGCAAACAAGTTGGAATCACTTTGAATGCCATAATTTTTCTATACTAAGTCCTTTTATCCATTTTAGCCATTCTCTTATTATCTTCTCTGTTTTGCTTCTTCTCTGGGCATAGAAGATTTAGCTTCTGTAGTTATATAAATTTCTTTTGGGAGAGGAAGATCACAACCTCAAACATGCTAGGTGAATGATATACTTATCACCTAATATCCTTTAAATTATCACCTAATATTATCACAACCTCAAAATGCCAATGTTTCACTCCTTGAATTCTTTTGTTTTTAGAATGAGGAGTTTTATATCATGTTTATGAATCTGTGTCATTTGCAGGGATGTCAGTTTTAACAAGTTAGTAGGGGAAATTTCAGAGACAGCAAATTTAGAGCGTATAAGATTCCTGTAAGTGTATTATAGACCATTCAAGGATATTTAAATTTTCCAAACTAATATGCTGGATTTATTTCTGCATAAAAAGGGACAAAATTGATCTGCATATTGAATTAAGCAACATATAAACTAGAAAGAAAGCATCTGTTTATGAAAACACTTCTGTTTATTTTCATTTTTCTTTAACTGCTTCGTTGCTTTCTGATATCTAACATCTGAAAATTTGATGTTTCTTTCTGTTAGCTTTTTAACTGGCAATTTGCTAAGTGGAAATGTACCAGATTCAATCTTGAAGGATGGAACTAGCGTGTATGTTTATTATCTTTGTTGCTTTTATTGTTTTATTTTTCATTATTAGATACGTACGAATTTAACCTCTGTCTTTGTGTGCTATGCTTTCTATCCAAAACTATTTCTTTATCGCGGTTGGAATTCCAGGTGATAACAATCGGTGATAACTGTCATTGACCATAGATATTGAGAATTTTCAAATCTATCTTTGAATTAATATACATGCTTCAACATTAGTGTATATTGTTTTTCTGCAACTATGATTGGGAATTTCTCTTTCTCACTCTCTCTTCATTCTAAAAAAAATTAGATTGCATTGGTTAATACAATTGACTCATTCAACTCAATATAGTTGTTTTATTCCCAGGATATTGGGTCAACCAGATGAGTCCTTTTACTCCAAATTCCTGTAACATTTTCTACAATTATATGCTTCTGCATCTGTTCACCTGTGTTGTTTTAAGCCATGTTGGGCTCATTTACTTTAATGAACTTTCTGTTGTCTTATGCACTTTTAGTGAATTTATTTTCTCAAATGACCTTCCTCCATCTACCTTTTCTCTTTGTTCAGGGAAACTACTCATTCCAGAAAGGTTTAAATTCATTAGGAGTGATCCTGGTTCCATTCCCTCTGATGAGGGAGAAAATAACATAGGCCATTATTCTTGCTTCGAATATATTTCAATCTAGTTGGAGTTTTCCTGTACTTTGGTCTTCTCATCATTTAACTTTTTAACTTCCTATGTATTGGTTCAACCTCATTTATGTTTCTATTCCATTCTATTCCTATTTTCTTCCCACTTTTGGGGGAGAAGGTGGAGGATGGGAGATAATGATGTATAGTATAACTTAAAACGTTCTCTTCTTACTTGAATATGATGGTATAGTCTTTATCATTTTAAAGAGAGTGGAGTTACTTCAGCCCACTTTTTTCTGACCTTTATTGTGAATAGATGCATTTTTCTACTATTTAGTGCATATATTTATGTATATGTGTTCTACTAATTTACTTTAACATTTATGGTTCTGTACAGCGATCTTTCATACAATAACCTCACGTGGCAAGGACCTGAGCAACCTACTTGTCAGGACATGTCAGGATTTTAATTTTTATTTGATACAATGTTTTAATAAATTTTGCAAATGTATGTCCTTCTAGGTTTTGAACTAATTGTTATTTTATGTCCTTTTATTTAGGAATCTAAACCTAAATCTGTTTCGAAGCTCTTCCATGGGGAACAACTTGTGAGATGCTCTTTCTTTCAATTTTTGTGGGTTGCTTTCTTTTATTGTCTCATAGCTATCAAGTTCACTCCCAGGATTTTAAGACTTAGGTAAATTTTCGTAAAAGCTTCGGTGTATATTCCCTTACTAATAGATATTTTCTTACTCTTATCTCAGAAAAGGAGGCCCCCCATGCTTGAAGGATTTTAGCTGTCAAAGATGTAAGGAAATATTCTCCGTAATTTTCATATGTTTGACTAATGCTAGAATGAGGAATCCGGGATGATTAAGCCGTTATTAAATACGCCCATAGGATATTTAACAGAAACTCTATATAAGCAAATATGCACGTTCTTGAAATATGTTAAATCATATTCTTACTTTTCAAGAACTGATGAACAATATATGTAATAAATGGTCCTGGTATTAGTGTCGATGTCGTCACTCCTATTAGACTTAAAGATGTTAAATATTTATCTTTATTAATTTTTGCTCTTCCTATTATGCTTTATGACTGTGATATATATATATATATATATATATATATATATTAGACTGTATTGCTTCCCTATGACATGTAATCTCGTCATATTCTTTAAAGCAGATTCAACTTGCTGGCATGTTAATAGTGGCGGGAAAGATGTAGAAGTCCAGGAAACTCGAAAAGTTCTGTATGAAGGAGATGGAGATGAGGAAGGTGGAACTGCAAAATATTTTCTAGATCAAGAGAGTTATTGGGGATTTAGTAGTACTGGAGACTTCATGGATGATAACGATTACCAAAATAAACGTTATGTTGCAACTCTTCTGTCATCAAATATCTCTGAGCTATATGCAACAGC
The DNA here is from genome assembly GCA_002914805.1 of Parasponia andersonii. Lineage (NCBI taxonomy): Eukaryota > Viridiplantae > Streptophyta > Magnoliopsida > Rosales > Cannabaceae > Trema > Trema andersonii. Next base: position 480,063 of record JXTB01000302.1, read on the forward strand.
CCGTATATCTCCAATTTCACTCACTTATTTTCATCATTGCTTAGAAAATGGGAACTATACAGTGAATCTCCACTTTGCGGAGATTCAGTTTACAAATGACCAAACATATAGAAGTCTTGGGAGGCGCATTTTTGATATATATGTTCAGGTAAATAGTACAATAATGTAATCTTGGATGTTTGAAGTTTAAAATTTAAATGTTAAACATGAAAAACTTATTGCAGGAAAGATTAGTGTGGAAGGATTTTAATATTGTACATGAGGCAAGGATTGCAGAGAAGCCAGTAGTAATACCTATAAATAATGTCAGTGTGACAAATAATGTCTTGGAGATCCGATTTTATTTTGCTGGAAAGGGTACAACAAGGATTCCTGAGAGAGGAGTATATGGGCCTTTGATATCCGCTGTTTCTGTGGTTTCTGGTGAGTCATTCTTACGGTTCTCTCTTTACCACCCCATATATTCTTATTTTTATCATTGTCAAATTATATACTGAATATGTCTCATAAACTCATATTAATATAAAGGCCTATGGTTTGACATGTCTCATTACATTTGTTTCCACAATGCAGTTTAAGATGATAGGCTCAGATAAGAAAATCTACGTACTTTAAACTTAGTCTCTGCAGATGATTGGGCTTTATATGTACTTTCTATACAAATAGTGTCAAGTTAGAAAACAATTGTCGCAGATACTAGATATGGTAGTAGCTTTTCCCATGTTCAAAACTTTAAGTCTTGACATGGGGTCGTAACTATTTATGTGGTCTTAATTGTCATGGTATTTTTCATAGTATTAGGACGGGTAGGGAATGAGATAGCTTGTTATAGGGACTAAATTGTTTTTCCCATATGTGTCATTGTCATCAGCTTATTTTATTTACTGTATTTAAGTTTTAAAATCACAATAAACTAAGTCTTGGTGGTCTTTCCTTCCTTAAGCTACTAGAACTTCCTGCAAGAACTGCTTTATGCTTTATTCATTATTCTCAATCTGTGTTGGTCTCTCTCTTTTTACTTTTGTAATTTTACACCTTTTATAATTTTTCTGCCGCAACAGCAATGTCACATAGTTATGCACATTCATTGTGTTGAAGGGTGGGATCCTACTGTGGAGTTGTATAATTATCTTACATCCTCGGCGTTTGATATATTGAAGCATTAGTAGACACCTGCCCCTTTCTATTTATGTCTTGCTGAAGATTTCTTGCTGCTTATCAAATTGCTGGGTTTGAGCCTATCTCCTTTTCGTGTCCACCTCAAAATATATTAGCAAGCTTGACTTGTTTAGCTTTATTGGTTGGCAGATACTAAGCAGTGCTCATATGGTGGAAAGAAGAAAACAACTTCTATCATCATTGCGGTTGTAATAGGAGCATTATGCCTTATCTTCATTGTACTTGGGATCCTTTGCTGGAAAGACTGCTTCAAAGGAAGAAGCAAGAGAAAACAAGGTGCTGATACATTAAATATTCTGTTTCTTGAATTAATTGATTCCTACTGAAAAATCTTAACTGAAAAGGTAAAGAAAAATGAAAATGTCTTGGTTGCTAGAATCATTTTTTGTGGTATAGTTATCTTGAAATGATGAATCCATTCCTTCATCAGCCTAAATGTCAAGCTGCGTAATTTAATGTTTACCTGAAACAATAATATCTGGAAATGTTAGGGGTCATATACTTTGTCCTCTTTTAACCTCTTTAAACTCGAAATATAGCACCTAAGTGTCAGTGTGCACCTGTTACAGAGAGCCCTTAACTTTATAAAATGAACTTTTGGGGACATTATGACCATCTGTAGATGTTAGTGTCACATCAAGTATGTGCTGCATAAAATTCTAACATGCATCTTGAGGCAAGGAATCGTTTGTAATTTAAGCTAGCTTTTCAGAGTGGTTCTACTTTATTCGATGTGGCATTCTAGTCAACTGACACTGCCTTGCTTCCTGGGGACATTTTGGGTGTTACTAGGACATTGTCAGTTGAAGTTGGTTCTATGATGTCTCCCTAGGTACAGACACCATAGAATAGATTGGAAAACTTGTGATTCGTCAGCGTGGGATGTGTGGGGTGAACCCTTGTATTTAACTGAGGTGCAAGTTTAGTACCCCTATTGATACCATATGATAGCCCTTTTGGGTAGAGGGGGTAGAGGACATTATGCTGATATCTTTTTGTTGCATGTAAGCATTACCTTTATATGAAAAGCTAGAAATTACAATGGATTTTAACTAGATTCTTTGTGTACTTTTTCCTTTCTGCCACCTTGGACAGATATTACAGGGCTGGAATTGCAGACAGGAACTTTTACTTTAAAACAAATAAAAGCTGCCACCAACGACTTTGATTTTTCCAATAAGATTGGAGAGGGTGGTTTTGGACCTGTTTACAAGGTATTTTTGCTAATATTTCTCATTATAATTTTCTCATCCATTTCAGATATAAAATTCTGACTATGGGTTGAAGTGCAGGGTCAATTACCTGATGGAACTGTTATTGCAGTTAAGCAGCTCTCGTCTGGATCAAGACAAGGCAATCGTGAATTTTTAAACGAGATAGGCATGATCTCCTGTCTGCAGCATCCAAACCTTGTGAAACTTCACGGATTTTGTATTGAAGCAGATCAGTTGATGCTTGTTTATGAGTACATGGAAAATAACAGCCTTGCACGTGCATTATTTGGTTAGTTTCATTGCCTTTACTCACCATTTTCTGAAACTAATACGATGTTCGAGTGTTCATGTTCTACAATGAGATATGAACTGGATTTGAGTACTCTCTACTGGGGCTTATGACTTATCTTTCGGTAGTTGCGTTTAGTCCCCATTAATTTTTTATTTATTGGATAATGTATAGGTTCAAGAAATCAGCTAAAATTGGTCTGGCCAACAAGGCATAAGATTTGTATTGGGATAGCAAAAGGTCTTGCTTTTCTTCACGAAGAATCTACACTAAAAATTGTCCACAGAGACATCAAAGCTACTAATGTACTGCTGGATGGGGAATTGAATCCTAAAATATCTGATTTTGGGTTGGCTAGGCTTCATGAAGAGGAAAAGACTCACATCAGCACCCAAATTGCTGGGACCATGTCAGTTGGCAGTTTCTCTTCTTTTTCTATTGAATTTGATTTTCTTATTTGTTTGCGAAGATTTGCTCAACTTCTATTCTCATTTATGGGAATCTGGAATTTTGACTTGCAGAGGATATATGGCACCAGAATATGCATTATGGGGTCACCTCACGTACAAAGCTGATGTTTACAGTTTTGGAGTTGTGGCCTTGGAAATTGTTAGTGGGAAGAACAATAATAACTACATGCCAAGCGACAATTACGTTTGTCTTTTAGATTGGGTATTCCACAATCCCTGCTTTATCCATCCTTAAAGAGAACAATTATTGAGTTTTTTGTATCTGAAAGATAAAGAACATATCTACTTCACTTGATACTTAAAGCGAGAGTAATGTTGCAGGCCTGTCATTTACAACAAAGTGGAAACTTTATGGAGCTAGTTGATGAAAATTTAGGCTCTGCGGTGGACAAAAAGCAAGCTGAAACTCTGATTAGAGTAGCTCTACTGTGCGCAAACGCAGCCGCTTCGCTCCGGCCTACAATGTCTGAAGTGGTGAGCATGCTCGAAGAACGAATGGCAGTTCCTGACGTGGTTCCGGAACCAAGCAGCTATAGTGGAGATTTGAGATTCAAGGCCATGAGAGACCTCCATAAGCAAAGGCAAAAGGAAAGTTCCAATGTAAGAAGCCATACTCAAAATTCGACTACAGTTCATACATTCAACTCTTCCTCTACAGATGACAATGGTTTCTCTGGAATATCCCCACAACCAAAGTTGTCTTGACCGTGTTGAGCATTCTTTATAATCAAACGTGTAGCGGTTATTTTATTTTTGTACAAAGTAATTTTCCACTTGTATAAGAAGGGTAGTGAGATATGTGAAGAGAATTTTTCTCTGCGTTTTCCTTCGATTTTTATTTTACTTTTTTGTACAGAAAGTGTGAACATTCTGTAAGTGCGACTTATGGATCCTAGTAGGCTAGAACTTTTGTTTAAGATGTATTTCCCCAACATAACTTGTACATCATATATTTACTGAATTGCAAAACAAACCGTTTCCATGTGTACGGAATGACGTTTTTTCGTCGTGCTAAAAAAACAAAATACAAATACAAAAGCTACTACGACGTCTTTGTTAAAAGAATGCTACGTGTCCAAACACTAGTGTTAAGTTTCAACTTCTATCAAATGACAGATCAAAATGTACGTAATACCTAAATACAGAGAAGTTGTCAACGAGCACAGCTGATGTGAGTGGAGCTTTATTAACACATACAATATGGGGAGAAAGTTACCCCAATTCTATGACCAAAAAAAGGAAGTCTGTTCAATAAACGAAAATAATACTCATGACTTGAAAAAGAGACCATTACATTAGCGATTTGAAATCAAGCTACTGGTATTGGACAAAGACAAAACACGTCTCTATCAGATTTTGAACTCCCTTTGTTTGAAGTGTGTAATTATTGCGTCTACTGATTACCTTCTTGCTAGAGCCCTACTCATGGCAGCCTCTCTCTTCTTCACTCAAAGTGACCATGGGCACTAGGTGGTGTTTGATTGATGGAATGAATTAGCGTAGTAATAGGAGAATGGTAATGACTGGTTAAAGTGAAAATCAATACTAGAATAATGAAATGAAATAAATTATATATTAACAAAATTATATTTATTTTTAGATATTTTAGCAAGGCAAACAAACAAAAAATCAATTTTATCAAAATTTAAAATAAATTGAAACTTTTATTTTATGTGTGCCAATAATGATTCTATTATTGAATATTTTTATAATTCTTATTCTCTTGCTAAAAACATAAACCAAATATTAGAATGTACTTCTTGGTGGAATAAATTTTCCATTCTTTCGAATCAAACATGCCACTAAACATGAAAATGAACCAGGCCCATTGTTAGGTTACAGTATTTTAAATATGCCGATAAATTCACTCAAAAACAGAGGAAAAAAAATGTAACTTCAAAAATTGTATTGTGTTTGGCGTATGATGGTTTTCTTACAATGGAATGGCATAACATAAACATGCCTGGATATATGCATAACAAAAGCTCTTCAATTTCAATATTACTCTTTAATCAAAATTTTAGTGTATCAGAGTATGGAAGCAATGTTCCCTAACATCACAAAATCATGGGTACAGAATTTGACCATGTCTTTGTCAGTACAGCATATTAAAGGAACACACTGCTAACACAACATCTTGCGCTTTGTTCCCAAAAATGTCACTAATCCACACAACAGTTAAGTCTTCCTGTGCTTCGATTTCTTTTTTGGAGGTTTTTCTCCAGATTCTGCTATATATGCTTCTACATTGACGTTCTCAACCAAGTTTTGTTTACCAAATGCCTTCGCTTTTTCCTGCCAAAAACAACGGAAGCAGTCAAATAGAGCAACATATATTAATAAATAAAGGCACCCGGACACTTAAATTTTGTTAATCTCATTATCTAAATACCTTTAAAGACGTAGCCATAGCAGCCACATCTTCCCTATCATCTTTCGAATTGCTATCCTTCTTTATAGGCTCCTGAAACATACAACAATATTCATCAGGTTCTCCAAAGGAAAAAAGACGGTATATAATAATTAACTACTGAAAAATATTGAGAAAGTAGCTAAATTTCAATACCTCAGGAACAATAAATGCAGCTTCTCGTTTTCTTTTGTTTTCAGCAGTCTTTTCTGATTGCTTCTCCTGCTTCTCCTGCCACTTCTTAGCTGATTTTGTCTTGTCACTCAAGAAATATTCTCCAGTTTCCAGTTGTATATCAACCTGTATACATTGCTCAAACATGACTATGGTATTAATTTTCAGTAAGGAAGCTATCTTCTTGCAGGGAATTTATAAGGAAAAAGAAAAGAATAACAAGTTTTCCAATTTCAGGCAGGAAACTGGCTTTGAACAGCTGCACCTAGAAATGTACAAACATAAACAAAAGAACAAGGCATTGGAAATCTTTCAAGAATCCAATAGCAAGCACGCACCTTACTAGGTTGTTGAGGAGGAGGGAATGGTGTATATGGTTTCTTTTCTTTACTCTTAGTTTTCTTCTGCTTAACATTTTTCCTGAAGGGAAAAAAATTACTATTCCAAGTTGCATAATAGTTAAAAATAAATAAATAAATACGAACAAATATACACACACAAACAAAGAAGATGCTGTACTTTTTAAATTTTGGAAGAAACCTATCCCAGTTTTCATCTGCAAGAGCAGGATCCTTTTCAAGCTCTTTCTTCATCATCAGTATCTACTTATCAGAAAAGCGATGGTTAGCATACAAGAAAAAATAATAACAAAAAGTAAAAAAAGAACCAAGATATATGCACCTTGATATGGTATACAGGATGCATTTTATTCTGAATGCAATCTTCCACTATCCTTCTGACTTGCTTCAAACCTTTAAATGAACCCATGGCAGCAACAGTATTTCCCTATTTATTTATCAGCACCATAAAATCACTATTAATTATCTGTATTTTGTCTCGTCGTAGCACACATCAAAATCAAGAGCAAAATGAATAATTACTTGAACCAGAATATAGCAGCCAGTCAGTATTTCAAGTGCCTGCAGCCCAATAAAAATTGAGTAAAATAAGTATTCAGTTAAACAAGTTAAAAAAGCACAATACTGTGCCATAGATATTATTCGCCTATATCCAAGAAAGTAACAGAACACTCTATTTTATTTTATTTAAAATAAGAGCCACATATCATATTAGAATCACTATATGCACCTTTAAAGTGGATGCATTGGGGCCTATAAGATGTTGCCTTCGTTTTACAAACCGTTCCTGCATACAATTACACCAGCAATCACTAATTAATAAAATTATGAGCTCCAATAGTTTCTAAAACTATTTGCACTTCTTCAGCATGGAGAGCAAGAGGGATAAAGAGAGAGCAGAACAAAATCCATGAAAGGAATCCAAACCACAATCAAACATTGCAGAGTACAAACCTAAACAATAATAAAAAATCATCTGCTAACTCTTCCTAATCTGGAAAATACAACGAAAAATTACTTTTGGTAGCATTGTTTGAGTTTGAAGACTAATAAGAGGCAACAAAAGGTCCATTGACCTATAGTACAGACTAATAAATGCTTTAGCCTACCTACAAGGGTTAGGTAAAGTGGTCAGGCCTCTGGTTTAATATGTCTGGAGTTTGTACCTAGCAATATGCTAGAGTTTCCTGCCTTCTAAAGATAGAAGGGTTCAACGGGAGGATAAGTATTAAAAAAACAAAAAATAAATGATTTAGTCTAGAATCATTTCTATTGTTTTCTAATAAGTGAGAGTTTGGTACTAATATCCTGTGTTCCCTACCTTCCAACCTCGCAACTTATTTATTTATTTTATATGAAACAATTGAATCATTAAGAATTAAAAGAAAAAGTCTAAAAAAACAGGTGTTGCCCCCAGAAATTAGGGAAACCTAATACCTCCCAGTACAATAAAACCCGATCAACGCTCACAAGTCCCAAATTCTCAGAAAATCAGCAGAAGAGAATTTATTAAACTCCTTAATCCTCTTTAACCAGATAGCTACCCCAAATTTCACTCTGTCTCAAATTTCCTCCCCCGAAGAAGCTTTATCTTAAAAAATATGATTATTTCACACCCCCCAAACAACCCAAAAGAAAACAGCCAAAACACAACTTAGTGCATGATCTCCAAAAGAATTAAGTAGGAGTTGTAACTTTTGAAAGATCAAAATAACTAATTATAATCCTAATAAAAGAGAGGAAGATATACACCTAATTTAATAAAATAGCAAAGTTTAAACTTTTAGTTTTAGATCGTAAAAAAGGTCACAACGACCACATACAGAGCTCAAATTAAAAGAACTAACAACAAAGCCAATTGATCTTTGTCCAAAAGATATCAATAAATGAGATTAATAAACTTGAATTGATTATTTTAAGATTAATAGCCAACTACTATAGACAATTTTAACCATGCACATTGCACACCTTATTGCGGACCAAGTTCCCAATCTTGATGATGTCACATTGCATTTCATCGTTCAGTATTTTCAATGCCTGCATAGAAGAATTATAATAAGCTTAAATCAGAAAACTAATAGAGAAAATTTGCAAAAGGAAAATTAGAAAGAAAATCCTATAGAAACTTCAAAAGGCAAAGCATACATAATTATTTAAGGTAGTGACAACTGGTGGTAAGCTTCACATTAACATACTAGAAATCAAGAGAGACATTGGACTACAACACGTTCCGCAACAAATTTTTTGCACACGGTGGAGTAAACCACTTTCACTAATATGTTGTTAGTAGAAATTAACTTATAATGCAAGATCAAAGATAAATATTTCGGTACCTAATTCAAAATATATATAGTCAGAAAGGAAAATGGTAGTGTAAAAGATGAGGAAATTTTTACCTGAGCAACAGGCACACTTCTTGACAAAAGCTTAATAAGATCCCTAGCTTTGACGATTATATATGGGTCCCTAGTCTTTCTGGTAGTTGAAACTGTTATAGATCCTTCAACCTAGCCGACAACAAAACAGGCAACCAGTGAACACGCAGATCAACTATTACATTAGAAAACAAATATACCAGTAAAATCTCATCCACAAACAAATGACCAGTCCGAAAAATGCCCTTGAAATCAGTAACTAATATTAGCAAAATCAGATATAGAAAAGAGAAAAAGTTTTCTTGAACATTATTTACAATGACTTACCAGATTAAGTTCACAGGAAACACCATGACCTTTCAAATCAGATTTCACTTTAGGCCAAATTTCTTGCAAATATTTTTCTGAACAAGGCAATGTACATGTCATATATGAGAAAGTGCAACATATCGAAATAAAATGGCTCTAGTTTTTCAGGAAAATAAATAACATTATACATACTATATGTATATATTTTCTCTTCTTAGAAAAAAGAGATCCTAACCAATCTGTAGCTAAGCTAAGTTATATGAAAACAGCTAAACAGAAAATTTTCTCGGGAAACAAACAGAAAATTGAGGGAAAGAAATACCTAGATACTGAGGGAACAAGGTGGAGAAGGAGGAGACTTCGAGCATGCCGCCTTCATTCCAGGAGGGATCGAACTTTTCGATCTTCCAGCGGTCGATGTTGGGGTCTTCGTCCCAAGGCTTCGGCTTGTCATGCTTCCCCTTGGGCTTCTTCACCTTCATCTCATCCTCTTCCGATACGCCACTGTCGTGCTCCATTTTTGTCCCTCACCCGATTCTAAAACAGCACCAAAATCAAACAATACTAATTATTGACCAAAAATTTTTAAAAAAAAAAACCCCAAATTTAGTTTCAATGGATTCGTTCAAAAACAAAAACAAAAAAAAATTACTCTGAAGTTCCAACGAAATTAAAAATAAAAAGATAAAAATAAATAAAAATGGAAAAAAAAAAAACCAACCTTTTAGTCACAGCAATTAGCAAAAGCGCCTTAGAAGAGAGCGAGCGTATACTCAGCTCCGGTGGGCATCGCCGCGGCGGAGAGAGAGAGTCTGGTCGTCTGGGCTCGGCTGGACTGGGCGGCGCGCAGGGGGTGGAATCGCCGGTGAGAAGGATCTAACAGAGCGGGGCTCTTTAGGGTTTATAATAGGGTTTTATTCATTTTCCCCTTTTTTAAGTACTCGTGTAATATGAATTTAAGTATTCACGTAATATTGAAAGGTTTTAAAAATTCTTCATCTCATATTATGTTTTAGGGATAATGATTTTAAAATATCTTCAATTTTAACTTTTTTTTTTAATCTTGATTTTAAGTGTTTGTAAAATAATATTTTTATTTTTAATTTTTGCAAAATAATACTCTCATTTTAAATTCTATAAATTAATATTCTAATAATTAAAATTCTTGTAAATTAATACCTAATACTTGCAATTCATATAAATTTATAACCTCCTAATTAGTAAATTTTTAATAATAAAAAGATAATAATAGTCATTATCAACTTAATTAAAACTTATTAAACAATAATAAAATTTCTAAAAATATATTTATAGTTAGCTTATTTAACTTTTTATTTAAAAAAAATTAAAAATTAGAACGAAATAAAAATAATTAATTGTTAAAAAAAAACACAAGAAGTAAAATAATTGTGTTTTTTGGCAATTAACCAAAAAAAGTAGTTATAAAATAACTTCCGATAATATACTAATATTTAAACATTTTTCATAAGTTAACGAGAGATGTTTACATCTTTTAATTTACTCATAATATAAATGTATAAAGAAAATAAAAATTGAGGGTATTAATTTGTAGAATTCAAAAATGATGATATTAATTTGTAAAATTTCAAAAATGAGGTTATTAATTTGCAAAAGTTTAAAAGATATGGTATTTTTTGCAAAAAAAAAGTTAAAAATGAGGGTATTTTTATATGATTAACCCTATGTTTTAAGAATTCTTCCTGATATTATGTTACATTTTAAGAAGGAATAATGACACCATTAATCTCTAATTTATTACTATTGGCATATTGGTCTTGAACTTTTTTTAATGGTATTTCAGTACTTAATATTTCTTTTTTTGACACTATTAGTTTTTTTGTCATATTCCATTTAAGATTATATTAGAATTCATTTGAATGAAAAAAATTATGTGTCATTGATCTTTATTATTTTAATTATTTAGCAATTTAAAATTTATTTATTATTATTATTATTATTTTTTGCATTCATATCTCCGGATAAAAATATTGCATTTACTAATCTTTTCAAAATTTAAAATTCAAAGGCGAATATAAAAAAAATGGTCCATTTAAGAATCAAATTCAACAACAACAAAAAAAAAAAAAAACAAATTACACAGAAAAATCCTAATTTATTTTAAATTAAAATAACTTTTTTTTATAAAAAATATTAACCTTAATATTTTTAAAACTAAAAAGATTCGACATACATCATTTTTTTATAGTCAATTTTGAGTGAAAATTTATTATATCCATTAAATTTTTATTTAATTTAAATATTTATTCTAAAAAATTAATTAATTATTTACCTAAACAATATAACATATAGGCTTGGAAATTTTTATAGATTTTTAAATTTTTTTATGTTATTCTAAAAAAATAATTAATTGTGTACATGTAAAAAAAAAAAAGGTAATAGAGTTAAGCTCAAAGATTTTATAGATTTTTTTTACTTGTTTTTCCAAGCGGTTTCATTGTAACTATTTTTAATTTTAGAAGATATTACTATAATTTTGACAATAATTAATGTTGAAAAAAAATGTTTATTGGAGATATGAATGCCAAAAAAAAAAAAGACAAAACAGAAAACAAAGAACCGAATTGCTGGACAATTTAAACAACAAAATTGATGCAGAATTTTTCTTATTTAAATAAATTCTAACAAAATCTTAGATAGAATATGTTGAAAGGATTAATGATACAAAAAAAAAAAAAAAACTTTAGGTACTAGAATGCCACAAAAAAAAGTTTGGGATTAATATACCAAAATGTTAATAAGTTTGGAACCAATGGTGCCATTTACCATTTTAAGAATTCTCCTTATTGTTATGTTTTAGGAATTTCCTCTCTATCCATATGGTTAACGGAAAACATCCGCTATAAGCTTTTTTTATTTTTTTCCTCCCTCTTCTTAATAGAACAAAACATACATTGTAATATTGGTAGCTAAAATTTTAAGCCAAAAAATATACACATTCCCTCCAATATCGCTTAAGACACTAATTAATTTCTCTTTCCTTCCCCACCTATACTTTTATATTGTACTTTCATCCACATAGCCAACGAAAAATATCTACTATAAGCTTTCTTTTTTTCCCTCTCTCTCTCCTAAAGAGAATAAAAAACACATTAAAAGCTAGGTAGTTAAAATTTTAAGGCAAAAAATACCTATTCCCTCCAATATTACTTTAGGCACCAATTAATTTCTCTTTCCTTTTCCATCTATACTTTTGGATTGTATTTTTATTTCTTCTCTTCGACGTAACCTCTAACAAAAAAAATATTTTGGGGAAAAAACCATAGCGACAATATTTGGATCTTTCATTAATGGTAATATTATGCTAGAAAGTAGGAAGAATATCCTTTACATTCACTATAATTGTTTCTTTTAAATAATTTAAGGTGAATTTTCTATTGCTGCTATACTTTTAAAAAAAAAATAAATAATGGAGGCTATGTCGAAGAGAAGAAATGAAAGTACAAACCAAAAGTATAGATATAGAGGAAAAAATAATTAATTGGCACCTAAAGTGATATCAGAGGGAAAGGGCATATTTTTTTGCCTTAAAGTTTTAACTATGAAACTTAAAATGTGTTTTTTATTCTATTTAGGAAAGTGAAAAAAATAAAAAAAAAATAAAAAACCTTAGTGGATTTTTTCCATTTGCCATATAGATAAAGGGAGAATTCTTAAAATATAATATAACGTCAGGGGGAGTTCTTAAGACATAACATAACGATAAAAAGAATTTTTAAAACATAACATAACGTTAGGAAGAATTCTTAAAACATAACATAATATCGAGGGGAATTTTTAAAACTTTTCATATTAAAATGAAATAAAGTGAGACAAACACTATACTTCAAGCGGAAAAATGAAAAAAAAAAACTTTTTATTTACTAAACTTATTGCCAAATGAAAGAAAATGGTTTAAAAAATAAAAGGGAAAGAAAATGGGTTCTTGTCACAATTGGTCCCTTAACTATGTAGGTTGTTACAATTTGATCTCTACGATTCTATATTTTGCAATTAAGTTCTTCAGCTTTCTTATTTGTAGCAATTTCAGTCCTAATCGAAGATGGAGGTTAAATGAAAAAGCATGTATTTTGCTCGTGATAGTTACAAACATTAAAAACTATCCAAAAATAAGGAAACCAAGTAATTAAAATAAATGGAATAGAAAAAAAGCTAAAAAAAAGTAGGTGCATAGTCTCTCTCTATTCTCTCTTTCTAGTTAGACCAAATCTTCTACACAAGGAATCTGATCTTCATTCATCTGAGAGAATTTCTGCTAGATTCACATACAAACCCAATCCCCCAATTCCATAGCAAACCCATTAGGCCACTACTAAGGTTTCATTCATTTTCATCTCTTCAACAATCTCCGATTGCAAGCGTGAAAGGTATCCCGAGAAATAATAATTACTAGCCTATGATACTACGACAAGCTCTTTGACATTGACGAGAACGATATTGGTCCCAAGTTTGAGGCATCCAAGTTTCCGACACGATTTAGCGTTAGATTTAAGAAATATATTGAAGGTAAGAATGACAGATATCTTGATGATTGCCTCCTATTATGTTTTTTGCCAATAAAAAGCCTTATAAAATGTTAATCTTGACTGCCAATTCCTCGTCGAAGCCCAATTTGGTTCTTCAATATTTTTATTTATATATATATACTAGGACATGAAGTATTAGTCTCGATTTATTTTCATGCAAGATAGGATTTTATTTAAAATATAAAGTTAGAGGCAAATACAGTACATAAGCCAAGTATAAAGGCCACAACCCAAACAAATAAAAAAATGAAGACCAAGATCGTCAAAATAACAAAGCAAACCAAATAAAAACAAATCAAGAGTTGTAGAGGTCTAAATCATAACAGAAGGTGTAGAAGGATCCAAGGTACTTAGGAAAGGCAGCAGACAAGCTGGAGTTATAAAACTTTGAAGATTTCTTGCAGCACATCACTTGGCTAAGTTATAAGGCCCTAGTTAGTAGAACAAGGTATAAGAGAGGCTTTCCACAATTAAATATTCTTCAATCTTTCATGGTAGTTTAGAATAATTGACATCGTGTCCTAGGTTACTTCTCTTTCTTCATTGTTGAGTGCATTTAATAATGAAGTATAATTCATTTAAAATACTACACACTGGAGGCCCAAATCTATTACTATGTTGATACTTTCCAAGACGGCCACGACTTCCACCACTATTAGATCTATGAATTGGACATTTCCACTATATTTAACCACTGCTGAACCTTGATAGTCATAAGCTAGGGATAAGACAAAGGAGTTATGTTGACCTATGGCAATATCCGAATTGATTTTAATCCATCCTTCTAGTTGGCTTGAGCTAGCACTACAATAAGGTGCTCTTAGGCAGGGGGAGAGGCAAGTGCTTCACAGAATTATGAGTATTGCCTTCAAATCATCATGTTCAATAGGAAAAAAAATCCACCTTTTTTGTCAGAAAACCAATTCATTCATAGCTTTCCATACCTACTCTAACGAGCAAGAAGCATAGAGAAAAAGTTCTTCGTCGAAACTCATTCCCATAATTAGAAGGATGTACTGGAAGAGGTCCCAGCAAGCTTGGAAATTAAAATTGCTCATCCGAAGGGTCCATGGGGTCATAAATCTCAAGGGTTGCACTTTAACATGGTAGAGGAAAAGGTGGGTAGCTGTTTTTAGTTCTAATCTATATAAGAGGCATAGGATTGAATCCAAAACTATGCTAGGGGCTAAAGTAGTCTTCACAAGTAAAATATTTTATAGGAGAGTCCATTACAGTAACTTATATCTTTGATGGATATTGGCATGCCACATCTTCTTGAAGAGGTTAGGACTCCTTATATTATTCGGACATACTTAAAAATAAGTACAATGGTCAAGAGTGTAAGTTGTCTTCACCAAAAACTTGTTATATTCTAACACTACCTATCCTTTTCTATCTATTACTGGTCGGAAAGACAATGAAATTTGGGTTATCAATTCAACATCCTCAGGAGAAAAATAGTTGGACAGTTTTTGTAATTCCAAATTGGCCCTAGGAGGCTGAAGTTCGCCACCCAAGCTAACCCTGGACCAGGTTCACATAGTGGAATTGGTCAAAAGGATGAATATTTTGGGACCCAAGGATCTTTCTAAATATTGACTTTCCTACCATCATCAATCAAAAGACAAGCTCCTCTTGACACCAGGTTTTTAACACTCATCAAAGGCTTCCAAAACATGGAATCTATGGGGCGTTCCAATGCTTCCAAAAAATTGTCACAATGTAAAAGTACTTACTCCTAAGGTCTTAGGCCTATAGCGTAATATCACCAGCTGGAAGGTGTCATCCTTATTTGCTTAATAGAGCTATGTATAGTTTGCCATGTGTCTTATTCCCAAGCCACGACATCCTTTAGGTTTGCAAATTGATTCTTATACCTTCAGCGGCAGCTTTGGTTTTCCTACTAAATTCGACCCCCACCAAAATAACCTTAGTTTCCTGTCAAGCTTATTGCACACTATGAAAAAGAGATTGTTAGTAGTCATCTTAGCCCACCGAAGTAATAAGTGTAAGGTCTCTCGCCTTGGAGAGTACTTTAGACTTCCACCCTGCCACTTTCAGCTGAACCTAGTCCACAATAAATTTATAGTTATTTACTCGACTTTTGCTTAAAAAGAGAGGGAGGCCAAGATGTCTAGTAGTCTCTTTGATTCGTTGAAAGCCGAGTATTGAGTTCACATTCATAGTTTCTATCTTCTTCGTATTCTTGCTAAAATTTGGAAGGGTTAATTTGTTACCTCGATCAACTACCATATTGTTCAATACATTTCATCATTCCTCTTGCATCTCTCTTAGTGGCTCATCAAAATAATGAGAGGTCATCGACGAAGAGCATATGAGTAATCTGTGGCCAATTTCTACTCACCTTAATACCATTGAACTGTCTTTGACTACCTACTCTCAAGTGAGAGAGAATTTCAGCACAATAGGTGAAAAGGTACAGTAACAATGGGTTACCTTGCCTTAACCCTCTTAATGGAATAAGCAATCCTACCAGACTTCCATTTAGTAGCAATTGAAAAGAGGTGGACATGACACAAGTCATTCCCTATTTGATCCTCGCGGGATGAAATCCAAAAAGTGAAAGAGCCTTATCAAGGAATGCCCAATCACTTCGATCATATACCTTTCCATGTCAATCTTAAGTACCATGAGACCCTATTTTCTCGTTTTTTCTTCTTGATGTGCATTATCTCTTTAGTAATTATATTACTTGGCCTTATACAAAAGCTATTTATAGCAATGAAATAAGTTTGGGGAGAAAGCCCTTTAGTCGATTAGCTAGGAGCTTGGGAATTAGGACACCATTTGTTATTAACAGAAATATAGGTTGGATTATATAGACTAATAGGCCTGAAGTTATTAATAGAAACTGGGCATTTCTTTTTGGGAATTAGGATAACACTTGTGTTGTTAAAGCTCGGTAGAAAATGGTGGTATATGAAGAAATCACCAATTGCATTCAAAACATCAGTAGCTACAATATCCCAATATTGTTTATATAAGGAACATAAAAAACTATTTAGGCTCAAAGCTTTCCAAGGGTTTGTCCCAAGGAGAACAACCTTGATTTCCTCATGAGATGGTATCTCTGCCATAACTTCATAATCTACATTAGAGAGAGAATGAGTTATGAGCCCTTCAAGATTGTCCGGAAACGAGCAGGATTTAGCTGTGAAAGTAGTAATGAGCTTGTGTATGAAAGCTTCTCTAATTTCTTCTTGGATGGATAAAATTATATTGTCTTCATCTTTGATGCATATTATATGGTTCTTCTCTTATCTAATGATGGTAAACAGATGAAAAAATCTAGTATTTCGGTTACCATCTCTCAGCCACATTGCTTTCGATTGTTGTTTCCACATCAATTCCTCCATTTTCAAAAGCTCAGCAGGCATTTATTAAGATGTGTCTCCTCATCCAAAAGGAAGCTCGATTGGGTGGATTATTGGATTGTATTCATGTGCTGCCTAATGAGCCGCATCTCAATTTGAATGTGCCTAAATTAGTTTTTGTACCAGCTTGATAGAGTTTTTTGGGTTGAACTTTGTCTTCTTATAAGCTGCCTTCTAGGATTGGTGTAGGAGTAAAACATCCAAGCTCATTGAACTACCAAAGACTATCTTGAGTCTCTTATCCACACTGCATAAATTCGAAAGGGTCTCATCCACCAGATCAAGGTAGATTGGGTTATGATCCAAAATTGTTGCCGGAAGCATGCAAATATAATTGTTAGGGAACATCGTACACTAAGAACCATTATAAATGGCATGATCCAATTTGACTTTTGAGTTAGCCAAACCTTCTCTGCTATTGTACTACGAAAATATGTCACTATTGGTATTCAAATCAATCAAACCAAGGCCATAGAACATAGTTCGAAAAGCAAGAGAAAAGTACTGGGAATTATAGACTACAATAGGCCCAAGGCATTCACTTTCTATTAAAGTACTATTGAAATTACTAATTACGAATCCCTTCTACTCTCAGCTAAGGGAGTTAGTAAGTAAAGGGGAGGTTACAAATCTGTTCCCAAAAGACAAGCATTTAGAAGTTCTAGATAGGTTATAGATAGTTGAGAGTAGTCAAGGCTCTAGAGATGGTTCTAAATAGACAAAAAGGTTAATATTATTCTTGTCGATCTCCACAGGCTCCAAGCAGTGGCTAGATTTTAATGCTACACAAAAGTCTCTAAATAAGCATATAAGAAGAACAGAAATGGTGAAAATCTCATGAGGAAAGTTTCGATTTCATGGCTTGTTCAGATTTCATTATTTCTGAAAGAACAAGTAAATCTAGAATTATGATCTAAAAAGTGCTCGAATTTCTCAATTTGCCTAGACCCTGGCAAGACCTTGGTAATTGACTATCAAGATTCTAATTTGTCGAATGGGGTGCCAATTTGGCTATACCTCGCATGTTCAAGGAATGAGCACTCAACTGATAATGTGGATGAAATTTGACTCTGGTTTGTAAGAGAGTTCTTTAATTTGGCATCTGAGTGTTCTGAAAGGGTGTTCTTTTTAACTTGTGTTTAAGTGACTCCTATTAAGACTTTGTTTACAACGTCTTGTAGAGCATGATGGGTCTTGTCGATGAGAAGAGCCTAGAAAGAAAATAAGTTGTTTCCAAGAAATTTTGAGGCTAGTATTGGGCTCCTCTTCAGATTAGGTTAGGTCATCCCAAGAGTCAAGTGGTTACCAGTCATCATATTTAATTTAAGGAATTACCAAAGGTTGAATCTTCCTTTTTGGAGAATTTGGGTCTCCTAATAAGTCACAAAGCCCAAATAAAGGGACCATAGCCAAGGATGTGGGTTGAAATAGATTCCTTGGGCTTTGCATAAATATAAAATCAACATTTTCATTAAACTCCTCAATAGAGGCCTGTAAAAGAAAGATTATTCCAATTCCTTTAGTTGACCTTCACTTTGTCTCCATATATGATCTGGCATTTGAGAACACTTTGTCTTGGATGGTAGTATTAGTGGTCTAAGCAGTGTTTGTTTTTGTCTGTGGCAAATAGGTTGATCAGAAGAGCATATCCTTAACTCCTCAATAAGCTTTGATTAGGCACATTGTTGGGATCGACACCTCCTGATCTCTGAGAAATGTTAGGCCTCTCTCTAGTAGCCATGTGTCTGGGTTTCTCTAGTAGCCTGTCTTCACTATTGACTGCATTGACGATTATTTGGTGTTGCTGAATGGTCTTCTGGGTTATCAAAACTGAAGAAACTGGCGCCATATATGATCTAAACTTTTTCGGTCCAATGTAAGGATAGGAGTGGTGTTGCTAGGTAGTAAAGCAACTGATGGCTTGAGACACACCTTTAACCCAATGTTCATATAATTGGATTGTATGCCTAGTTATGTCGAAGATTATCACTGGATTATCCACTTATCATTGTGATCAAGCAGACCACATTTGTAATAGAAATCACTTAACCTTTCATACTTTAGCTGAATCCACTGAGGCACCCGTAATTCATTTTTTAGAAAGAAACCATCTAGAAAAAGATCATTTGGTTTCTAACTCTATCCTAAAATAAACAGATCTGCCCTAAAGTTGTGAGTGAGGCTTTGGAATCTGCACTTTCAGAACTCGTCCTGCTTTCGTGCCAATATGCCTAGCATTTTCTTCCGAGAAATAACAAATCGGCAAGTCATAGACCCGAATCCATCACTCTACTTTGTTGAAACTAATTTTGGAAATGGTAAGATATAGATCTCACTCCTTTAAGAGTAGTAAGCTCTCGTCTACCATCGAAGGGCCTTGTTCGATCATGAATTTCTTATCTATTTCGCTTTGAAAAATAAGAATAAATGAATTTACTCCCTCTACTGAGATAGACCAACTATACTCTAGTTCCTATGCTCTGGACAAATAGCCTCGGACAACATTTCGGCCCAATCTCATTAGGCAAAGAAGTTTCCTAACCAGTATGGTTCTAGTCGCCATATCCTTAGAAGAGGTGCAAGGAATGAGCTCGAGTAGTTCCTCGACAAAATATAGAGCTGCTGCTTATTGCATTACAGTACCTATTTCGATTTTGGATGCTATCTCTACTGCTTTCAGAAAGAGAGCTGGAAGTGTATGTTAGAAATAGAAGGTCACTAAAGGACCATATATAGATACAACAACTAGTATCGATCCAGATGCCTCTACACACTGAGAGGTTAGTTGAATAGTCCTTTCCTCCAATTGAGTTTCCATTGTGCACCATTAATAATTGGAACCTAGTGAAAATAGTTCAATCAAGTCACATTTCTCACAAAAGACATCAACCAAACAATGGTGCTAGGATTTTAAAGGATGGGGAGTCAAAGGTCATGGAAAACACCTTTTATGCCCTCTTTAAATATGAGATTTGAGGTTGCAGAAGACAACCTTAGACATCCTCTTTGTCTTAGCCTTACTGGAATACTACCTTGGTTATTATATTCTTTTCACGTGTTCTGCGAAGAAATCTGTTCGCTTTTCTCTACTTGGATTGAAGCATTGGTTTTGACTTATATTAAGAGAAAATGGCATGGATAGGACTAACTTGGGCAAAAATGTCCTTTTGTGTATTTTTTTTTTTAAAATGACTTTTTAAAAAGTGTTAATGACATTTTGGCATATGGCTAAGAACTTCTTAATCATAAAAAAACTATTATTTAAGAATTTTTCATGGTCAAGAAGTTTTTGACCATAAGTGAAGATATTTATGACACTTTAAAAAGTATCATTTTTTGAAAAATGCATTAAAAACAAATCATTTTGGCCTAAATTAGTTCTATCCATGTAATTTTTTGTTATATCTAATGTTTATTTGACATGACTTTATATAAATTTGTTTACCGTATGGAATGTAATGGACATGGATGCATTGCTGGTTCTGAAGGATAAACTTATATTGTTCTATGTGAATTATAATATAGGAATATTAACTTTTAAAACAAATTGTTATCGTGTGTTATTATTTATAGAATATTACACTAAGTAATGACGATTGACTCACCATATCGGTTGGTATTAAAAAATAAAAAATTGATACTAAAATCTCTGATTCTGAATATTATTCTTTTTCTTTCCTAAAAAAAAGAAAAATAAAAGAATACTATTCTTTTCCGAATGCTTTCATTTTTCCTATGTTTTTTCTTTTTTCACGATGTATTGTGCTTTTTATGATGAAAATTTATTAGGCTTCTATTTACATTTTATACTTCATTCCAATTATATTTATTTATTGGACCAAGTTTCCTCTATGTCCAAAATGTACTACGATCACATTTGCTCTATCATTTATGGAAGAGCAATAAAAATACATATATATATATATATATATAAATATATATATCTCTTCTGAGGAGAGTAAAAATACAATTGTATTAAGACTCAATTATGGGTAAAATTTAGTTTGAGTGTAGTGTGGCACTTGTAAATAAGACACTTGCTAATTCAAATTTTGTTTTAGCATTATTATACTTTAGCTTATGTTTTTCGTCCATTAATTTTACTTCAAATTCATATCCAAAATATTCTTTTCATTTTACACTACAATTTAAAAATTAGTAAATGAAAGTTTTAGGAACTATTTTAAACAAAATAAATACAAGCGATAATAAAGAAATTACGAAAAGATATTGAATTTTTAAAAAAACTTTATATGATAATATAATTTCCAAAAAAAATTAAAAAACAAAAATCTATACTGGCTTTCAAATATTTAGAATTCAGTTTTATTTATTATTTTTCTTTTTAAAGAGAGAAAAGAAATCTCAATTCCAAAGCATGGATTTTTTTCTTTTGGCTGGAAAGAAAAAAGAAAAGAAAATAGTTTAGTAAGAGTGAACGCTAAAATCTCCTCAACACTTGTCGATCCTCCTTTCTCAATGGTCCACCTGTTGATCAATCACTTGCCATAATACGAAATTATATATAATATTATCATACTTTATTACTTCTTAGTGCTGACGTGCATGCAAATCAGAAAGTCACAACGTCCATTATGTACTCTCATTTGAGTTCTTTTTTTTAATACTCTCTTCTTCGTCATTGAAGAAAGCTTTTCTTTTCTTCTTCTCGTTCAATTTTCTTTGTCTTCTTCTTTCACTTTCAAAGACAAAAAATCCTCTATTAACACCAGAGTCTCATGAAGCTCTTCTCAGCTAAATCTAGTAATTCTTTCTCTACTTATTTTCTTGCGATTAAGTTCTTCGATTGGAGTTTGTCATTTTTGTTTTCATATGAATTGCCATATACAATTCATTGTTAAGTTCTTTGAAAGAATCTTCGAAACTAAATACGAGTTTTCTAGCAAAGTTCTATTTGTTTCCCAAGAATTGCATCTATTTCTATGATTTTTCTTTTTGAAATATGGTCTTTGATTTGAAAATTAGTCTTGATGATTTACCTTTCAATTTTTAGTTCATAAGCTCAAATGTGCTTTTCGTGTTCTAAAAGAAGTTATTCTAAAGTAAAATCTATGGTTGGATTGTCATAGTACTTGTTTCTCCAGAAAATTTTCTATTTCCTTGAGAAACAAACACCATGTTTCGAAATAATATTATTTTAAATTTATCACTAGCATTTGAAATTTATATGATTTATCTTGCTTTGTGTTTTAAGAATAGAGGATGGCTACGAAGATGCATGTTAAGATTAATAGAGGAAGTTGAATATGAGTTTTTTAGTAAACTACTGATTCCCAGGAATTTCATATGTTTCCGAGGTTTTTATTTCTAAAATATTGTTTTTGACTTTAAAGAAAAACTTGTACCTTCTCAAATGGCCAAACACATTTTGCAAGGTGCGTGAGAAAACAACCAGTGAGTCTAAGAGCAGCCGCTCTCAGAATTTTGCTAATATGAATACGAACAACAATACTAAATTTTATGAGTCTAGCTTGCTCATCAGTCATGACACTGGTATTTAGCTCTAGAGTTCCTATTTCAGAGGAGGAAACCATCATGTACGATATGGAGAATCAACATTAGGAGCCTCACTAGAATAATTAAGTCTTTTAAACTCGACAATCCACACTTCAATATTTTTAAGTAAACAGGTTGCATTCCCAGTGCTACGTCCATGAACCATCACATTTCTTTCACTTAAAGAAACCAAGCCAGCACACACTAAGTCTCCAAATCATTCTTAAAGTCTTTTTCTTGGATTTCAAAAATGCAACCAGTAAAAAAGTTCCAAGACTTGATTGAGATATACATCTCAAAAATAACATATACTAGACCTCTTCCACAATAAGACAATACATAATAGTATGGATCATGGACTCAGTTGATTGATGAGTGATTAATTTACTCACAAATCAAATATTATTCAACTCAAATAATTATAAGTTCTCAAGTATTTTTGTTGGTTTGATGTTTTTATACTTTGTTTTTATAGTTCTTGTGAATAAATGAGAATCAAGATGAATTTATACCAAATATGAGTATTTCAGCCTTTTTAAATTGAAGTTAAGTCCGATATGAACACAACACAATGAAAATCAAGCAAAAATGTGTTAAAGCAGCGAAACAATGCTCCTGGGAAGAATAGTATCATGCTAATTTTCTAGAATCAAGAGAGCCGCGACACTAGCTAGAGAGTGCCACGGTGCTCTCTAGAAGAAATTTTTCCAGAGGCGTGAGAGCTGCGGTACTTTTCGGAGAGCACCACAATGCTATTCTATGTACTGAACCGAGTTTTTAGCAAGTTTTTAAGGCCAATCTTGGGCCTTGATGCTATCCAGTCAAATGTTTAATATTTCACGTGGCCCAGGTCGTCTCGGAACCTCTTAAATATACCCTTAAGCCTTTAATTTAAATGTAGAGAATTGGAGAGAAGACACATACTTGAGAGCTCAAAAGAGCTTTTAAACTGAAATTTGGAGATTAAACTTGAGAAAATTACTTGAAGAATTGAAGTTTGAAGTTCTACCTCCACAAAAGAGATTTAATCATCGTCTTTCCCACCCTAATCTCATTTGAATTTTGTATAGTGCTTGATTTATGAACATGTTTAGAATTATGAAATTTTTGTTAAGATCGGTATTTGATTCTCACATATTGAATTAATTATTATATACTTGGGCTATGATGTAGCTTATATTTTGATTCTATGTCTTGATTTTCAATATGTTTTTTGATGTTGTTCTTAAATTTCTTTATGCTATTCTATACTTAATACTTCTCAATTAATTGTCAACTAGTTGGATGAATTGGTTTCTAGAATTCAATACTCGAGAGAAAAAATTTTAGATATGACCATATGATAGTATAACCTATAATTTTGTAGAGTTTGAGAGAACCTATAATACCTTTGAACCTATAATGAATTTCTAATATCTAGGTTTAGAACAGAGATATTAGAACCAGGATTTAGGAATGATTTCACTTGGCACTCGAGAGAGGAAGTAAAAATACCATTGACTTTTAAACTAAGAATAATTGATTTAAACGCAATTGGTAATCAAAAGACATAGTTGATAGTTAAGGGATTTCAATCTCATAGTACATTTCTGCATAGAGTTTCTATATTTTATTTTTGTATTTGTATTTATATTTTATTATTTAATTATAAACTTATTTAGTTTGATTGCCTAGATAAAGTTAGGCCACAACAATTTCAGTAATTAACGATAATTTAATACCAAATTTCTCATAAGATCGACAACTCTATACTTATCACTTTATTACTTATTTACGATCCATGTATTTGCGGTTATTTTACGAATATGTATTTAGCATACCATTCATTCAAGTCCACCAAACACATTTGCTAGAGCTAAGACAAGTTGGGCATATGAGTCGATCACTTCCATTTATCGCTAAGCTTAAGGGCGTTCAAAATCAAAACTCATTTATCGTGTTATATGACACGCATTGTGGGCAGAAGCTGTTATTTGATGAGCTTCACCAATTTGTACATGAATAAGCATAAGATGCAAATTATGGAGAGGAATCTTAGACTACCTACGTTAGAGTCACCTTGATTGAATCACCACTTTTGCCAACCTTAATAGAAGATGAGAATGTCTCGCCTCCCTGGTGCATGTTTTTTTCTCTTGTGCTTATATTGAATATTTAAATTTTGAGAACATTACTAATTTTGAGTTTGGGGTGAGAACATTTACTGATTTATTATTTGCTGGGCATGACTTTGCTTGTGTGTTAGTAGTTATGACTTTTCTTCCTATGAGTTGGTTTCTTTTGGCAAATTTTTTATTCGCTTTTGTGTTTTTTTTTTTTGGCTTGTTTGAATAAGTTGTGAGTTTTGTTGAGATGAGATAACTTGTTATTGATGATGATTTTTGTTACGAAATGTTCTTTATGTCTTTTGAAATGCAATTCATTAAAATTATTTGTGTGCTTAATTTGCATTGGTTAAAGTTTACTCTTGATTCTTTTCATTTGAGCACCATGAAGCATGACCACTTGATTACTTTGAGGTTTAAAAAACACTTATGTGCATTAGTAATACTTTGATATCTCATAAACTCTAGAACTTATTTGAGTCCCGCTTTAGGCAAAATCCTTGGTTAAGTGACATTGAAAAGAGGATTTAGGTATTTTTTTGAGATTGTTTGAGCTTTTGAAGCTAATCCTCAAAAGTTTTGTCCATAATAATCCCACTTGGGCCTATTTGACCAATTTTTATGATCATCCTTGCAAGTGTATCTAAACCACCAAATTAATTTCCATTTCTTAGATCCATCACTAATAGGCATGATTACATTGCACTCTTGCATAATTCATTGAGCTTAAAGATAAGTTTGGGTTATGTTTAGAGAGTTGTTAGTAGATTAGTGTGTTACGAATAAAAAATAAATAAAAAAAGAGAATTGACACAAATCGTATGTTACCTTCTATTCTTTTCAATATTGGGACAATATTGAATTCGAGTTTGGGGGTAAGATATGTTTATCTTTTTGTCACAATCTTTATATTATAAAATTAAAGAAAAAATATAAAAAGAAAAACAATATATATATATATCAACAAAAAAAAAAAAGAGAATCAAGGATTGTGTTTAGTTAGTTTTGCATTTTTATGAATAATATTCATGTGGGTATAATTGAAAAAAAGAGAATGATGTAATGGGAAACTAATGAATAATTTTTTGGGAATCATGCAAGATCCTTGAGTTGTGATTCATGCCTAGAGTGATCTAATCCGAAAACTATCTTTTTTATCTACCATTTCACCCTGGCCATACATTACAACCCTTGAAAGACCTTTTGATTTTCATTGACACTATAACCTACATTTGTGGAGAGCAACATAGAAAATGGGCTTATAGTAGTTCCAATTTGCACGATCTAGAGAGCATTCATCGCCTACTAAGCACATCAATCTATCCAGAGTTCATTTAGTTGAGTGAGATTGATTATGCATACGCTTACATAAGAGGATCTTGAGTGAGGTGAAACCAATACTTGATGTTGAAATTCTAGATACTCTCAATTTTTGCATTTTATTTGAACTTGGAAAATGTTTTGGCTTCGGAGATAGTTGGACGGTTTTTGATTCAATACAAACTCATACTTTGTCGTTTATGTCTTTAATACTTGATTTGTGTTTTACTTTTCTTTTTCTTCTTTTGTTTTTCTTGAAGACAAATAAATGTTTGAATTTGAGAGTATTTGATGAGTGATTAATTCCTCAAAAATTAAGTATTATTTAACTCAAATAATTTTAAATTCTCAAGTACGGTTGTTGGTTTGATGTGTTTTTGCTTTGATTTTATAGTTCTTATGAATAAATGAAAACCAAGATTAATTACTATCAAACATGGGTATTTCAATCCTATTGAACTGAAGGATTCCGATATGAACACAACACAATGAAAATTAGGCAAAAATGAGCTAAAATGGTGAAATAACATTCCCAGGAAGAATAGTGTCGTGCTGATTTTCCAAAACTAGGAGAGCCACGACACTGGCCAGAGAATGCTACAGTGCTCTCTGGAAGAAAGTTTTCCAAAGCTGTGACCCTTGCTGGGGAGCGTTGCGGCACTATCATACATGCTGAACCACATTTTTAGCGAGTTTTTAGGGCTAATCTCGACCCTTAAAACTATCTAATCAAATAGTTGATATTCTACCTGGTCTAGGCTAAATTTGGTCCTCAAAGTTTTAACTGTAGCAATCAAGGACCAAATTTCTAGAAGGCAGATAGTTCAGTGACCATTTGCGTCATTAACCCAATCCAAATTTTCAAATATTTTCCTTCTTCGCTTTCTTCTATCTCTCCCAAAATCCAGTCCAACCCGCAATTTGATTTTAACTGAAACCATTTCGTATGAATCTTCAAAGAAAGTTAATGACACTGGAACGTGTATCGCTTAATCAGCTACTCGAGAAAAGATCTAGTGACCTGACTCAATGACTGAGAAGTAGAAAGCTACAGAAGAAGAAGATAATACCGAATTTTGTGTTGGCTTTGATTTATGGCTTATCGCAACCAGAATTGTACTCTTCGGCCATGGGTCCATGTGTGTATGTGTGTGCATGTATTTTTTTTTTTTTTAAGATTCTTTTGGCTTTGGCGTTGGTGCTCTGTGGTTGGTTTATTATCATGGTTATTGTCATTATGTTTATTTTTGTATGCATCTATTTTCTTTGTTAGTTGTAGCTAAATGGGTTTGTTTAATTTGAGTATTGGGACTTTTGTTTGGTTTGAAATCATCTTATTGTTGATGAAACATCAATAAAAAAAATCATCAGGAAGTGTTGGCTGATTTTAGTACTTAATGGAGGGAAAAGAAGATATATATTCATAAATATTTCTGTGTTAATAGATCTCTGGTATAGGCTGTTATTTCTTGCCCATCTCAACCAGTTTTTGCTGCAAGATAATAAGATAATTCAAGAGGGCAAGTCTTTGTTAGAAACTCAAAAAAACTTTTGAATTTTTTCTATCCTATATGTATCAAATGATACTACTTTATATTTATTTGAGGGTTTAACTAATCATTTGATGGCCCTTCGTGTAGTAGAAGATTCTGTACTTACCTTGTTTGTAGTTATTATTGGCAGTGCCAATTATTTTTACCTTATTCTAACTTTATATATATATATATATATAAATGGTATGAAGGTTTTGGCCTTAATTAGGTGTACAACACTCAATTTTTATACAAGTAATTTGGTGTTAGTAATTTTAGTGGCATAGTTTTAATTATTGCTCAATTGCTTCTTATGTTACAGTTCCATTGGATTCAAGATATTTAGATGTTGAGATTAAGTCTGACGAGATTGTTATATACTCGGTAATTAGCCATCTTTTGCTGACCAACTTGAATGGTATAAAATTCAAATAGATTAAGACTCTGTTTGGAATCCAGATTTTGATTAGAAAAAAAAAATTAAGGAGGAACAAAATTGAAATGTTTCTCATGTTTGGAAGTCGAGAAAAATTTTATAGAAAAAAAAATAACTTTCTCAATAAATTTTTTTCTCTTGTTTGGCAATTGAAGAAAAACTGAAAAATTAGAAAATTGTACATATTGACCTTTTCCCCCCTACAAACTGTACCAACATAGCATATTATTATCTAACTAAATAATGGTAGTGAATTACATATATAAACTAAGAAACGAATATTACATTTTTTTTTTGGTGTTGCTAATTACAACTTCGAAAAAAGTAACAAATTCATTACAAAATATGTATATCATCATAGAAAATCAATACAATTTGATACATCCTTCTTAATTACAAAATCATTCATTATATAAATCATATCCAGTACATATTAGTAGCAACTATTCATTCTCTCAAAATTTCCCCTTCTTTGCATTCTTGAGTAAGACATGATACCTTGGATTCATAGGTTTCACTTAACAATTCTGTGTCACTTGAGACACCTTATTGAGCTCATCATCAACCTTCGCAATAAATCTTTTATTATAATCAACACCCATAAGTCTTTTCTCAACTTCTTTCCATTGTAGTTAAGCTATATGGCATAGTGCATTTTATAAAATACAAATTTTACCACGCAAATTGCAGATAATTCCGAAGTTGTTTGTTAAAGCATCTTATAATGCTAAATTTACTTGAAATTGAATACATACTCCTAAAATGATACTACACGATATCCTTACCTGTATTACTACAGAATCTATACTAATACAGTATACATCTATTTAAAAACTTGGATATTTAGCTTGCATATTAACAACCTTATGCAGCAATAAGATAGGACAGAGTTAACTATGCAAAATTATGTTTTGCAATACAGAGAAGCAAGTAGCAGAGCAGGCATAGGGCAGACCAAGAGAGATGGCAACTCAACCTGGACACTTTTTCTTGTCCGAATTGAATTTCCTCAGTAGCAAATGGCTTTTCAAACCAAGCTACGTGAAAGAGTATCACACTCCACAAGGCCAGATTAGTGGAAAAATAACGCAACTTCATGGTATTAGCTACAATAAGACATTTAGTCCCGTAGGGAAACCTGTGACAATTTGAACCATTATCTGCATCCTCTCGTGTCTCAATAAGCTACCCTTCAAAAAAAAAAAAAAGCATTAAAAGAGAAACAATAAGACATAAATCAAATATGAGGAAGATGGTAAGAATAGTCAAGTAGTAGTTAAAAAAAAGGAACCAACACTACAAGTCTTGTGCAACTTATTAAGCTAACAAACAAGACATTTCATGTATACCAAGTGTTAAAGCTATTTTGGTTAACTTTTGTATGATCTACAAAGATTTTCTAGAGGATAATTCAATGGCTAGTATGAGACCGTGTATAAATGATATCAATAGAGAACATTATGACCGAATGGGTTAATGTCACAAGGAACAAAATAAAAACTATAAATAAGATTTATGGACACAAGAATGAGTATTCATCCCTACAAAAAAAGACCTCTCTTGAAGATAGTCTACTTAACTGACTAACAAGTACAAGGATTAGCAGAACCTCTTAGTTATACTGTTAAATGCTAATTAACACACCTTATCATATAAATTTCAAATAAGGAATAATGGCTGCTCTTGGCGTTAATGGCTGCTCTGGTGGTTGGAGTCGTAGAGGATGAGAAAGAAGAAGACGAAGAGGTTTGTGAGCATGAGTGACAATGAAAATCATGATTTTTTTTTTTTTTTGTTTCCTCAGGATATTTTTGGGAAGATAAAAATCCTTAGTTATTAATAAAAATTTCTCCCCAATTTTTTCCTTATTTCATTTCCCTCCCTCTTTTTTAGTTCCAAACACCGTAATGGACAAATTCAGGTTCCAAACAGGGCCTAAAGTTTATCGCTTGTCACTTTGCAGAATAAGAGATCTGTTGCTCTACTCCTTTGATTGTATCTTTTTTTCCCTTGAATTTCACCCCAGCCTTGATTTATCCCATTTTGAATTGCAAAGTCCTACAAAATTCAAAATACGTAAAGATTAGAATTTGGTTATAAGTTGACAAATAGATTGGGAAAAAAAAAAAAATTGGTATTATATTTTCACGAGGAATTAGTACAAGTAAAATCTAAATTAAATCCTTGGCAATGAAGCTATTCAAATATACATTTTTGGTTGCCCAGTTAATTACTATAGTTTTAAACTTAGGGACTGAATTTTGAATTAGTACTACCTCAAATCATGTCTAATTTCATGCTGCATTATTCAAAAAAAAAAAAAAAAATTGATCTCTTTTTTTATGAACTGCAAAATTGATATCTTATTACTATTAGCAGAGTAGACAGTAGAGGCAGAAACCTAAGGAGAGTTTGGTATATTTTGGTGTGGTTTGGTTCCATTTTCCATGGGAGGTTATAGAATGCCGTCTAAGTTTTGTTCCAATACAAGAATCCCATCCATTCAGACTATCAAAAACCCATTCTCTGCGACTGCAACCTGGCTTCCTCCTTCCACCCCTTCTTTTGTTCAATTGCACAAAAGGGTCTCTTTTCAATTCGAGCCAACGCCATCCAAGTACTAGGCATGTCCTCCGGTGAAGATTCCAAAACTCTGCTCAAACGGAAAAAGCTTGCGGTTTTCGTACCTGGTGGAGGCTCCAACTTCCGCTCAAGAAATTCTTGAGGGATCACTTTTTGGGGATATTGTTGTTTTGGTCACTAGGTACCCTCTTTTAATATCCATTTTTCTATTATTGTTTTTGGGTAGTTGCTCATGCTTGTTTAATATTCCCAGTTATAGTGTTGTAATATATATTATATGCTACAATGACTATGATTTTGGTTCATTGGTAAATAAAATTAGTATCTTAATGGTCCAACCTTCAGTGCTGTGCTGACAGAGGGTATTATTCTTTTTTCAATTTAGTTGGGTTCAAGATATCAATCAGAAACTAACCATTTTATGGTTTCTTGTGTAAGTTTTGTTTTTTGTTTTTTTTTTTTATTGAATATAAACAAGTTTTGTAATTGTCAATTGAGACTCTTGGGAATTAATGGTCACCATCTCTTCGTGAATTTTTAAGCTTAAGTTCTTGTGGAGGTAGTCATATATTCACTTTGAGAGACTCTGTCCTAAGTTTTTGACGTCAAAATCTTGTTCATGGAGGATATCCAGTCAGTAATGCTAATGATGATCTTTGATGTGAGTTGAAAGCAACTTTTGGAGACCTCAAAGCTTCAATATTAGTTGCACTCACTTAAAAACTTTATTGAAATTCTTCGCTTCAGTTTTCATGCTTATTTTGTGTAGTATCTTTTACGGCAGGTTGTGTAGGTGCTGAATTTTCGAGAGAGAAGGGTATTCCTGTTATCTTGGTTCCCTAGAACTAAAGATGAATCTGATGGACCATCTCCGATTGAACTTGTAGCTGCCCTTAGGTCAGTATTCTCATTCCACATCATTGATTGAGTCTTTATTTTTTAAGATTTAGTAAATGTTAATTATCCCTTGCATGTAGTTCTTTTTGCAAGGCTTTCTTCCTTTTATTCAGCAAGGAACTTCTTATATAAAAACTTAAACTTTTTATAACCCTTTCTCCTTGTATGTTGCATTTTTCTTGAAACTTTGAACAATAAGCAATTGCAAGTAGATGTAAAATACTATCTAATCTGATTATCATTGTATATGGTCAGTCTGTTTTCATGTTAAATCCTAATTTGAATGACATGCAACCGTTGTATAAATAAAGACGTATCAGTTTGGTGTTTGTGCATGATATCAGTCACAATCTATTTTGATGCATTATTTGAAAGCAACTACTTCATGCCATTATGTTATTCATAGGACCTCCGTTTCTTACATCCCTTGCCGTGACACTAGGTAATGGTCGTGTTATGAAAGTAGCATCTTGTTATGTATTCACAATTTGAAAGAGCGTTGTCACAAAATCTTTTTTCTTTATTCCCATAATGCATGAAGTTATATTAAGTAGACCTATGATGTTATTTAAAAACTTCATGCTAGCAGAGGCCTGCATGAATTGGATTTTTATGAGAAGTTCTTATATGATGTGACTGCTATATTTTGTTTGTCGTAATCAGGGAATTTGAGGTTGACTTTGTCCTCCTAGCAGTATATCTGAAACTCATACCAGTTGAGCTGATCTGAGCTTACCTCTAATCCATTCTCAATATCCATCCTTCGCTTCTTCCCGCTTTTGGAGGCAAAGGTTATTATGGCATGAAGGTGCATAAAGCAGTCATTGCTTCTGGAGCAAGGTGTGCTCTACCAAACCTTTTCATTTTCCGATTCAAAATCTTAGAGATATTTTCTTACTGTATGCATTTTACAAAGCTGGATTTTCACTATTTTAATTTTTGCTTAGATTCTCAGGTCCCACAATACATTTCGTTGATGAGCACTATGACACACGGCGTATTCTTGCTCAAAGTGTTGTCTCTGTGTTCCCTAATGATACTCCTGAGGATCTGGCTGCAAGGGTTCTTCAGGAGGTAATAAAACCTTTTAGTATTAACTAAAACTTCTTCGTTATTTTTTTATTTAGAACAAAGCAAACTTTTATTGAATTTAGACAAGAAATGACCTCACAACTTGACTTGCAGATGCATAATACCCTTTGGCTTAGATTTGTTTTTGAACTTTGTTGTAGGAACATCGTTTATATGTGGAGGTGGTAGAAGAAATATGTGAAGACAGGATAACTTGGAGGCAAGATGGTGGCCCTCTCATACAGGCAAAATAAGCAATCATTATTCATTATTCCAAGTTATCCACAAAACTTGAGAAATAATGATTTGTTCCAAACTAAGCAACTAAGAAATCCTGAAATTTGTGTCCAGGGTTTGAGAAACTTGAATTTATTTGGACAAATCCCTCCAACTTTCTGGCATATGAAAGAACATCTGAAAAAGTTGTAAGTCTAAATATTGTTCATTTGAAATTATGTTGGGAACTTTTAACTTTGGTTATGAAGTAAATTTTTTTCCTCTTCTTTTCATTTCTTTTTCTTTA
Organism: Parasponia andersonii; assembly: GCA_002914805.1. Lineage (NCBI taxonomy): Eukaryota > Viridiplantae > Streptophyta > Magnoliopsida > Rosales > Cannabaceae > Trema > Trema andersonii. The sequence goes on from JXTB01000302.1 coordinate 512,786, forward strand.
AAAGTTCTATTGGATGCTTGAATTATTAGTTTGAGAGGGAGAAAAATGCATTTAGGACATTGGATACAGAAGGAGATTAATTAGTCAACAATTCATTGATGATAGTTCTAGCAAATAGGCACAAGCTATTTCAATGCTCCTACCAAAGTATTTATAGTGGTTTGGAATATCATATAAAGTTGTATAGAGTTGTTGATTGCAGGTTCTTTGATCTTTATCCCATTATTATGATCTTCTTTGCACGTATCAATTCCATTATGAAAATACATCAACTATTCCTGGTAATCATAGAGCTCCAAATTGGAAGATTGCATGAACACATAACAATAATGTTTACTGTTCACAAGTAGCTAGTTCAATCTTATATTTAATTATTTGTTTTGTGATTAAATATTCAAATACATGCTCACATATATGAGAAAATATTTTATTAATATCATTTCTTTACAAAATTTCCCAGTGAAGCTTTAATCACCTAGAAGGAGAATTACCTGTTCTAGCCACCCCTCTAAAATTGACGTAAGCAAACTGAATATTCGAAGTTTATACGTAATTAGTGTCCTTGGATGGGCTTGTTTTGATCTGTATTTTACTCCATGCTGTTTAGTTACGGGATGTTTAAACTTAAATTTCCATCTTAAATCAGATTCTTGGGTGGCAACAGGGTTAGTGGAAGTGTGCCAGACTCATTCTGCGCTTATCCTGATAAGTATTCTGTGTATGTTCTGTAACTTGAATCTGCTGTTTGTGTAACAGATAGAATTTTTCCACATCTAACGTTTTGTTTGTTTCCATTGATTTGCTTGGTTTCTGAAAACGGAACTTATTGTAACTATGAATTTTATTAATCTTTGCTGTGATCTTCCTTATAATAACTTTATTTGGTCAGAGGATGATGCTCTAGGATCAAAGAGTAAGAATGCTTGGTCTTTACATTAGTATTTGTATAGCTCTCAATTTTTCTTTAACTAATTCAGAGTTTTCTTTTCTTTTCTTTTTTTTTTTTTGGTACTACATACCAAACTTCCTCCATGAAGGAGTAAGATAATTCAATTCTACAGTCTAGATATATGTGACATATATATCTTGTACACTAAAACTAACTTGTGTGTGTATATATAATGTCAATACATTACAATACTTGTATTAACCAACAGAAAGGGACTCCATGCATGCTCAGATGAGGTAGCACATTGTCCAAAATGTATGTACTTCTTCTTTTGTTATTTTTGTTTGGATGAGATTAATGTGTAGGTATTCTTGCTATCATTTTCTTAAGAGCATAATAGAGATAAAAGTTTTGTAATTCAAAAGATAAATGATTGTAGACTTGATGACATGTGGCAGATCTTCAATCCCTTCATATAAATTGTGGTGAGCAAAATGTGACTATTAAAACTGCCTATGGGAAAGCTTTTATATGAAGGTGACAACTATGATTATGAAGACTGCCAAGGACTACATTCGAGCATACTCAGGACAGGGGAATTCATGGAGGATGATAATGAAAAAGAAGAGTATAACGTAGGAAATAGTGATCAACAATCTGGGGATTCAACACTTTTGTATGCCACAGCTCGTAGATCTCCAGAGTCTCTCATTTATTATGGATTCTGTCTAGAAAATGGAACTTACACAGTGAAAATACATTTTGTGGTGATGATACTTACAGATAAAGAAGCATATAACAGTCTGGGAGACGCATATTTGATGTATATATTCAGGTAATTTTGATTATCTTCATGAAAGAATGCATTCTTTATAAAAGATTTATTTTTTCTAAAGTTCATTACATCTTTTGTTGCAGAAAGATCTATTACATTTTTTTCAATTTTAAGATTTTGACTTATTTCTACCAAAAGGTTTTGTTGCACAAGTTTTAATAAAATTGTAGAAGATTATACGACGAAATAATTTTATTTATTACCTATTGAGCTGAAACGATTTTTTGCAGGGAGTCTTAGTGAGAAAAGATTTCAATATAAAAGAGGAAGCCAAGCTAACTGGTAGTAAACTTGTTATAGAAACCTTTAATATTAGTGTAGCAGATAAAACCTTGGAGATCCGCTTGTATTGGGCTGGGAAAGGGACTACTTGCATCCCTAACAGGGGAAATTATGGTCCTCTTTTATCTCATATTTCAGTGTGTCACAGAGTAAGTTATTTTTTTCCCTTATTTTCAATCTGTTTGATGCCATATATGGTTACATGCCACAAATAAACTCAAATATTAAAGAAATTGATTTATATCTCTTACAACCCATAAAAGTCTGATGCATTTATAGATGAAGCATAAAAGTTTAAATCTTCTTACCTTAAATCATTAGATCGGTACAAAAAATTTGTAGCAAAGGCTATTAGCTTAAATCACACAATTTGACCTGAACTCTTGATATGACATGTTTCGGAGTCTGATTAGTTTAGTTTTTTAATTTGTTAGCTATAATTGTGTTTTTATTTGCTATAAGTTCAGTCCAATTTAAATTCCGAAGTCCTTTAATTTTTTGTTAAATTGAATAAAAGTTCATATGCTTACCAAGCTTCGTAATTTGCTTGCAAAGTTTGGTATTTTGATATGTTGGAGGGTATATAAATTTTTAACTATTTACCAAACTACAAATGTCAAAGTTCATCACACATATAAGTAGTTGAAATTTCATAGAGAGAGCAAAGGAGAAAATCACAGAGAAAGTAGGGGGAAGTAATGAGACAATTTTGGCTGATTTAAAGTGTAACCAACTGAGTTGGTTTCTAAGCAAATGTACACTTACATGTTGTTTACAACTGATCATAAAACAAACTCAACAAAAATGCTAACTACTTTAACCAACTAACAGTTATAACAACTCAGTTATAAGCTAAAAGCTAACTTCTATAACTCTGCTTATCTCTTAACTAAGTTTGTGCTTAGCTCAACATAACCACATAGAATACACGTGCATGAATATTTTTCTCTGTACTCAACTGATCATATTTGTTTTTTCAAATTTAAAAGATTTTCAAGCATAAATAAAATAATTAGTAAGATGTAACATCATCTGTGGTGATTTTGTAGATTATATCTGTTATGAGGGATAGTATTTTAAATGTCGAAACATCATTCCTTAAGGAAGGTTTTAGATACTTAAGTGAGAGCCAAAACCTTTATCTCTCTTTCCTTTTTTGTTTTGACCTCATAATACTTACAATTTATTTGGCGGACAATATTATCTTGTTTCATTTAACAATCATGATATTTTGGTGTTCTACTTTTTAGGTTCCAAATCTCATTGTGAATTGAAATGTGAGGAATGCCAACTATATCAATGTAAGATAGTATCTAATTTTAGCAAATATACATTAATGGTTCTTATTTTTGGTATATTCGTTTCCTTCTGGATATATCACCCATTTTCAGAGCCTAAAGAAACAAGTAAAATACCTATTGTGGCTGGTGTTGTCACCTCTGTTTTATGCCT
>JXTB01000302.1:525561-542449 GCA_002914805.1 Parasponia andersonii
ATCATTACATGTAGTTCAATCCTCCATAGATAATTCATAATTGGAGTTAGGTTATATTCCGTTTACCTCTCCAATTATATCTTTATCCCATTGATTCTCTAATGAACAATTAATTTATAAATCTATTATAAATTGAGTACTCAAACTGTTCAAGTCCTGAATCAATACACAAGGGAATCATCTTTCTAGCTTCCTAATGGAAGGAATGGATTCCATATCTATAAGCTACATTCTTAGCTACTCATTTCATCATACTCCCAAGATACAAATATTTCGATCTGTTTAAAAATAAACTTTTAACAAGTATGTCAAAGAACATAATGTTATAAATAGGAGTTTATAACTACTCAGGATTAAGATTGATATACATATGATCATCTAGTGACATTATTTGAACTCTCAACAGTTAAAGAATTTATGTGAGATTCAAATCATGTCTGTCCAGTCCTATATAATCAAATTTTATAAAATACTTTCATTGTGATGTCAACACATCAATAGTCCGGATAAGACTATTACATTCTCAATGTTAATGGACTGTACTAATAATATTTAATTAAAGATCCCAAACTTTAATTAATTATTACGGACTATATTTAGTTTATTATCCATAAATTTAATCTTCATGTATATAACACTTATATACTAAATTTATGGTCACATAAATAAATCAGGGATTTTCTGATATTCAATGACATACCAATTATGCACAAATTCAAATAGAAAAATGTCATTTTATTAATTCAACAAATATCCAAAATATACATGCTTTGAGGGCATAACCCTAACATACATATCTTTGGTCTCATTTTTTTCTCACCAACATAATATACCCTACTGATTGTTCATGAACTATGGGCAGACCTTGCAGGGCTAGAGTTGTTAACAGGTTCCTTTACTTTGAGAAAACTAAGAGCTGCCACCAACAACTTTGATTCTGTAAACAGGATCGGAGAAGGTGGTTTTGGAAGGGTTTACAAGGTATAATATATGCTAGATAATGTTATATCTATGTTGACTGTGCCAAGCACATTTTGGTCTTGCCTTGTGAACATATTAAGTCATGCGTTCAAATCATGTGTATTCCAATGTAGGGTATATTATCAGACGGAATAGTTATTGCGGTGAAGCAACTGTCATCTAAATCGAAGCAAGGAAATCAATTACTGCTCGTATACGTATACATGAAAAACAATTGCCTTGCTCTTGCACTTTTTGGTACATGTTATCCTTTCCTTCTCTATATTATCTGCATAAAAGCCTATGTGATTTTTTCTTATTGCAATTAGCGAACCTTTTTTATTTTTTTTAATCATGTGACTCTTATACAATTCTTTCAATCACATTACTCTTGCATTTATACAATCCAGAAACAAGTGGTCCTAAATTAGACTGGGCGGCGAGGTTCAACAAATGTGTTGGAATTGCCAAAGGCCTTTGTTTTGTTCATGAAGGGTCAGCTCTCAAGATTGTTCATAGGCACATCAAGGCCACAAATGTGCTTCTGGAACTATGTTAGTCGACTTCTGACAGATCACAATCTTGTCATCTGAATACAATGACACATAAACAAATAATTTTGATGAATTATTTACACATAGTTTTAGTGAGCTGATGTTCTTCTTCTTCTTTGCAGAGGATACATGGCTCCAGAATATGAACTATGGGGTTATTTGACTGAGAAAGCAGATGCATACAGCTTTGGGGTGGTTGCCTTGGAAATCGTTTGTGGAAAGAGCAATACAAACTACAGGCCTCAGAATCAGTGTGTTTGTCTTCTTTATTATGTAGGTAAGGAAATGTAGCTTCTGTTCTAAGATATGAAATTTCAGTCGCCCTTATTTGGTTCCTTCTCTTGCAGGCTTGTGTCTTGCAAAAGAAAGGAGACATATTGGAGATAATGGATCCCAAGCTGGGCAGCGAGTTTGACAAGGAAGCGGCTGAAAAAGTAATCAAAGTGGCACTTTTATGTACCAATGCATCACCAGTGCTAAGGCCTACAATGTCAGAAGTGGTCAGCATGCATGAAGGACAAACTACAGTTGAGGAAGTGTTCTTTGATCCTGCTGATTATGATGATGATTTGGGAAATGATATATGAGATTCAAACCCCTGAAATCCTACTACCAATTAATTCAAAGCAAGCAAGGGATTGAAACTCGTGCTGCCAATTCTTCTTTGGACATAAAATTAACCGTACCCTCCACTAGTGCTTCTGCTTATGATCTCTATCCAATCAATCCCGAATCATTAATCGTTCCTGGTGACGAATATCTCTACCGGATAAGTCCCGAGTCCATAGACATCAATGACATTTCCTGATTGATGTCACGCCCTGGTTTTTCAACTTAACGTTTAAAGCTGCATAAGAGAAATGGTTCCATTAATTAATTGCTTCAGTGTCTTGGTTGAAATCAATCTTGCCAAACTTTATGTGCAACAAGGACCAAATTTGGTTTAGTCTTTGATTGTAAATGTAAAATCCCGAATTTTCAAAGAGTCATTTTTGTTAATTTTCGGATTTAATAATAGAAGAGTATAATTGCAAAAATTTTAAGAAGTGGGGACTAAAATATAATATTTTGAGGGATTAAAGTAAAAAATTTGAAAAATGGAGGGTTATAGTGTAATTTTAAAAAATTATACAGTCCCATTTAGTTAGGGCCATATGCCCTCCCTCTCTCTCTCTCTCTCTCTCTCTCTCTCTCTCTCTCGTTTTCGGCCACAAACACTAGGCTTGCACGCGATCTCCTCAAGCTATCATTCGGCTGCTCTAGTACCCGGCGTGGGACTGGCGACCCTCCAGCTCTTTGCTGTCGGCATCACAAGCCATTAAAACTCTTGCCGCCAAGGAAGTTTTGATCATTGGTGACTATTCTGGCTACCGTTTGACCTCAAATTGGGTTTGTTAAATTCGTTTCGTCACAAGAATCATCAAAAAATTCAATAAAAAGGTCTATTTGTTGATTTAAAGTTCTGTTGAGGAGTTAGTTTTTGAAAATGAGTGATCATGGGCTTGAAATTAGTTCTCGACTCTCCGAACTATCGTTCAACAGCACCTTGAGGATCCAATAGCATAATATTGTTATTCTAATGAGGTAGGAATTCAGTTATATTTGTCTTATAATATTTTTGAATAAAATTTAGTTTCTATAATATATGATAACAAATCTGATTTTAGAACTGTTTTAGATTTATGTGATAGAATTGAATTGTATTGTATATATTAGATTGCTTTAGGATGTTTCTGAGTGTATGTTATTTTTGGATATGTTAAAATAGGGTCGTTATATTGCCTATTTTTCTATAAATTTAATTAATTATTTTATTAAAAACAAGAGTATCATTTAAAGTTAAATTAATGCATAGTTATTTTTACACATTAGTTTAGAGTACATATATCATAGGATCACACATGAGTACCAAGTAACATGAGGTTTTTTTACAGTGTAGCACTACGGCCCCACCGACGGCACAAGTTTGTGAACTCGCGTGAAATTTTTCTTCTGATTACCTTCCCATTTGGCAAGTGTAGGCAATGCAGTTGTTCCTCCAAGTTTACTAGGCGACATATGGATGTCCCCTTCGGGTATGGGCTAAGTGTCAGCAAGGCTGTATAGTACACGTAGTGCCAATATCTTAGTTTCGATTGATAAAAAGTGGTGAACTCATGAATATAGGTAGATTTGTATCATGTATTGGTGGACTGATTGATTTTTAGATAACATATTTATATTTATATTTATATATGTATATGTATATATATACATGCAGGTTGCCAATCCAATAGGTATTTTTTTTCTTTACCTATGGGTAGGTATTTTTTTTTTAGCCGTTGGATCACCATCTAATGGTGATCCAATGGCTATAATGAAGTGCATAAAAANCACATTTTCGGCCGTTAGCACTAGGCTTGCACGCGATCTCCTCAAGCTGTCGTTCGGCTGCTCTAGTACCCGGCACGGGACTAGTGAGCCTCCAGCTCTTTGCTGTCGGCATCACCAAGCCATTAAAACTCTTGCCGCTAGGGAAGTTTTGATCATTGGCTACTATTCCGGCTACCGTTTGACTTCAAATTGGGTTTGTTAAATTCGTTTCCTTACAAGGATCATCAAAGAATTCAATGAAAAGGTCTATTTGTTGATTTAAAGTTTTGTTGAGGAGTTAGTTTTTGAAAATGAGTGATCATAGGCTTGAAATTGGTTTTTGACTCTCCGAACTATTATTCAACGGCACCTTGAGGATCCAATAGCATGATATTGCTATTTAAATAAGGTAGGGATTCAGTTATATTTGTCTTATAATATTTTTGAATAAAATTTAGTTTCTATAATATATGATGACAAATCTAATTTTAGAACTGTTTTGGATATATGTGATAGTTTGAATTGTATTGTATATATTAGATTGTTCTAGGATGTTTCTGAGTGTATGTTATTTTTGGATATGTTAAAATAGGGTCGTTATATTGCCTATTTTTCTATGAAATTTAATTAATTATTTTATTAAAAACAAGAGTATCATTTAAATTTAAATTAATGCATAGTTATTTTTACACATTAGTTCAGAGTACATATATCATAGGATCACACATGAGTACTAAGTAACATGAGATTTTTTTACGGTGTAGCACTACGGCCCCACCGACGGCACAAGTTTGTGAACTCGCGTGAGATTTTTCTTCTGATTACCTTCCCATTTGGCAAGTGTAGGCAATGCAGTTGCTCCTTCAGGTTTACTAGGCGACATATGGATGTCCCCTTCGGGTATGGGCTAAGTGTCAGCAAGGCTGTATAGTACACGTAGTGCCAATATCTTAGTTTCAATTGATAAAAAGTGGTGAACTCATGGGTATAGATAGATTTGTGTCATGTATTGGTAGACTGATTGATTTTTAGATAACATATTTATATATATATATATATGTATATATATACATGCATATACAGACTATCGACTTTTGAGACTGTTATATATATATATATATATATAGTTTTGCAAGGATATTTTATATTAAACTAATCATACAGGGACTCTCCATCACTAAAAAAGTTTTTAAATGAGGTAACAGTTTTTCTATTGAACTTTCGAGCTCACCTTTCCTACTTTCCTCTCTTTCAAGTGAATTGCTCATTCGAGTTAATTGTCTCGATAACTAGGCAAGTCACATGGCTTACACTTGCACACTTGCGGCCCTATTCCTCTTTAGTTAGTCCCTATACCTTGTTCTTTTTTCTTCATATCTAACTGTTTAGCCAATTGTATCTGCTAAGTGAATTTATAAGGATATCTTTATTATTTTTGAGGATTTGGTGTATAAATTGGATATAACAGTTCTTAGGAGCTTATTTTCAAAATTTTAAATACTTAGAATTATGACTAATTTACTAAGTTAAATTTTAGATATTCGGACTTAAAATTTACAAAATCCATTTAATTAATACTAAAATTTTATTAAACCAAATTTTTATACAACTAAAATTTTATTAAACCAAATTTTTATACAATTTAATTATGTTTTTTTGAATCTTAATTGAAGTTTTTTTGTTAATAAACTAAACTAAAGATGAACCCCTTTTTAATATGAAATTTCAAATGATTTGAAAATTAGATTAAAAAATACAAATATTTGGTTTCTTCTAAATTTTTATAAATTCTTTATTTATCTTTATCTACACTTAAAATTACTAAAAATCGTAGCTAGATTTCTGATTGCCGCAGTAAACACCAAATTCACTAGAGATATATATAGATAACTATTGACAGGGCAATTGGTCATTCTCCCGTTAGGCTGCCCCCGGAGGGTCTCCTCATTTCAGCATCCAATTGTAACAATATTTTAATGAATATATATATTGATGAACATATTCTGATGGTCAGGGCTCGGGACAAAAAACTAAGACTACGTACTTAAACCTCTTAGTTGTAAAATATTTGGGGACGACTTGCTTTCACCTATTCATTCATTTAGGATATATATATATATTAAAAAAGGGTTAGACTCCAATAGTGATTTCAAAATTTACTTATCAATAGTTACAAAACTTTTTGACTCTTGAACGTAGATTTAACGATTATGATTTGGTAGTTAGTGAAAAACTGAAGTATTTATTATTTATTTTAAATATGGGTAGTTATTTTTATATAATTTAATTGATTCATTAATATGATTTCTTTAGTCTAACACCATTAAAGTTAATTACTCATTTTATAAAGATTGCTAACCTTTTTTTTCCCCCTAAAAGGGAAACAATATTACGTAAGAGAATTTTTTTTTTCTTTTTCATTGATTTATTTCTCAATTTCATTCAAGATGTGCAAATTGATTTATTTGTTTTGGTTAGATCGACTTCAACTTTTTCAAAATAAAACTACGTACTGACAACTCTTTCTTCCTTATTGCTCTGTTTGTTTTTGTTTTTCAAAAACTGATTGGCTTTCCTACTTGATTGCCTGTGAGAAGGTCGATCCTATATCAATGTTGAGTAATGCCAATTAAAGCGAAAATTAATAATAAATCTTGTACAAGATCAAACTTAGCCACTAAACTTAAATTCCTAATATTTGTTCTTAGCTTTTCTTTTCCAATTACTTCATTTTTTATTCTTAACGGATGCAAATTATGGCAATTTTTTTTTAAAAAAGGACTACAACAGTGAGATGGTGGTCTTTTTATTTGGTACGAGAAAAAACAAATTCAAAAAAGTAAAGCCAAAACTTTTTAAGCCTTCATTCCCTTAACAAGTGATATTCTTACGTGCAAACTTTTGTATTAAATGCAAAGATCGGATGTCTACGTTCCTAATTATGGTATATAGTAGGCTTTCACAGACAAGTGGCATTGTTTTTAATATATACATANGTGTATATATATATATATATTTATATTTATCATTTGAATAAAATTTAATATTAGTGGTAGACACAATTTGGAAAAGTAAGATTCTTGATCCTTTATTGTCATGGATCTATTAATTGAATGACATTTGTTACGAATTTTATAATTGCTACGTAAGTGGATGTGTCGAACAAATAATGCAGTAGTAAATTAAGTATCGTCTCCACAGAAATTGTTTGCCAAGTTATTTGTAAATGCTAAATATCAAAATAGATAGTTTTAAGAAATAAAAAACAGAGATTTGTAAGTAAATAGTAAAAACTATAGAATACTGATAAAAATGTAAATACCAAACGGAAGATAACGCGAAGTATCAATTAAAAGTCAACCAGTGGTGAGTTTAAGCTGGATTATTGAATCCTCCTCAGTTACAAATCTGGGTTCAATTGCTGCAGCAACGCTTATGACAAAATCACATAATAATCTTCCGAATTTATTATGTTTTAAGTTCTTCAAACCAAATTTACATATTTCTATGCTAACCCAGCTCTCAAAACACTATTTATAGCATCAATTTTTATTGGATTATATATGGCAACAATATATTCCTATACCATTACTAATTCAAATATCTACTAAGGAGATGATTGAAACATGCATCATTCAAGCTAGATCCAATTAAGATTAATCTTTCTACCTTTAATCCTAATTTATTTATCCTAAATATTGGTGGGCAAGCAATAATAGGAATTAGTAACTAAGCTCACTTGAATGAACTAGAGAAAATTTCCAAAAATATCAAAACAACACTTAATCAGTTATTACAACCTTAGATTCATCATAATCCTAGCTAAGAAAAACTTAGCTCATGTTCTGGGGCTCAAAAATCATCAGCCCAAAATATTCCATAGATTACAGAAAATCCAAGAAAAGAAAAGAAATTAAATACAAAGAAGATTAATAAGGTAAGAAAAAGTCTAGCTGGATAATGGTAATTGGAGCTCCTTGCTGCTAGTACTCCCTCTCCTTTACCCTTTCTTCTCTGTACTATTCTCCTCTCTTTCTGGTTTTAAAAGCTAATTTTGTAAATCTTTCTTCATTAATGCAAGTCAACCAAACACTTAAGACTTATAAGATTGAGCTTAATTTGGGAGATTGTTTTTATTATTACTTGTTTCTTTTCTTTTTTTTTTTTTTAAACATCAGATGTCACAATACCTTTTTACGCGAATGCTAACATTGGTGATGAAGGCACCCGGTTACTCAGCAAAGTCACTTTTCAGAATTGCTGTAGCATACTCATATTTCAGACCACCATTTGACGCAAAGGTTAATATGGAGCTCATGTTACCCGTAGTTACTAAGCAGTTCAAAATAATAGAGTACTCATTATTCATGACACTATTTTTTTTTCATTACTCCCCTAAACTTAAACTCAACTTTCTTTTAATGTACCATGCCTACACTAAGTCCTTCATGTTTGGTCTCCTAAATTTTGCCTCAAAAGATTCACAAAATCAGTTCTAGAACCTAAAGCCCTCACAGTGATTCAAGATTTCCTAAACTTTCCAAAAGTCCTCTAATCCATAGTTCTAGTGCAAAGAAAAATTGGAAATTTCATGTCTAATAGCAAGCTAAAACAAATATCCCCAACATTCAGTTCAAGGTAATTAATCTCATAAGTTGAAAATTTTAAAGTAGTGAGGATTTCATAAGATCACAAAACTGCAGCATACCAGAGCAACAAAACACACACAAAAATTAACAAACAACCACACAAAAGAAAGACAATCAGATAAACAGTTAAACAAACACCAATTACATAAATAATAACCCCCAAACTTAAAACAAGCGATGTCCCTACTACGACACAAAATGTAAAGAAACACATAAGGAAATAAAAAGAAACGGTAAAGAAGTGAAAACTCCCTGTCACAGTTATGCTACAGCTCCATTTGATTCATCTTCAGCAGATTCTGCCATGTACTCATCGTCCAAGTACTGCAGTATTTCTTCTAAAAATGCAAGGAAATTTGGAATGGGTTTGGTGAAATTCTTTTGCAAGGACTTCTTCAGGGCATTATCCCATTCCTTGCATATGCCTAGAATTGTTGCTGCTGCTGGTGAAGTTGCTGTAGCATGGACATCAGCTGGTACTACTGTACCTCCTGTTAACTCATGCACTGCTCTAGGGACTTTAGCTGCTGCAGGATATCGTTGTTGTTGCTACTACTGGATGTTGCAGTAGGTCTACTTGAGGAGGGTTGATGGGTTGACTCGGCTGGTCCTTTTTGGGCAATTCTGGCCACAAAAATAGCATTTATTTCCCCCGTGTTATGCAACTTTTCTTCATTTACTAGATAAGGAGCACGAGTATTACAACATATCCTGGTAATTAGGAACGGGAAAAATAGCACCCCTGATTTCCTCGCTGCATACGCACGAATCTCCCTATAAATCATTCGACCCACGTTGATAGATTTACCAGTCAACATGGAGTACAACAGCAACACACGCTCCTTGGAAATTATTTTTCCATGCATGGTGGGTAGCAAGGGAGATTTTAGAAAATGGTGCCATACTTTTGCAGGTCGTTTTAGTGAGCTCCGAAGGCATGTGTAGGCCCCCTGAGATGAGACATTCCACTCAGCTCCTGCTACAGCAACAGTCTCTAGCACTGTGAGCAGTTCGGATTCTGTGATGTTTTTGATAAATTCAGAGTGCTCATCTACTGGATCCCCCAAACCGAAGATGGAATTGATGACTTCCACGCTCAAGGGCACCTAAACTCCTCTAGCGTACACGGTGTTCTCTTCTGAATTAGTTAGGTTGGCGTAGAATTTGCGAACCAGAGGCACAATCGTGTCCTCTGGGTGAGCACAGAACAACTGCCAGTTGTGTTGGATGATAACAACTGCAATGAATGATGGCTGCCCTAGTGGCGCATTATTATCCCACACGAACCCTTTCTCGGCACTTAGAGGACGATTTTGAATATTCTCTTCATACCTTGCTTCAGCTGCTTTAGATTCGAACTTGACTGCTTTAGAGGCTTTACGAGCTACTCGCTTGATTCCCATTTCTCATGCAACAGCAGAGTTCTCTCCCCCAAACTTAAGCGAAAATGAAACCCCTCACCAGAATTGCCAGTGACCATCAAAGAAGAGGAGAGTGGTGAGGTGGAGACTGAAAGGAGGTTGCTGTTAAAGGAGATTATGTGGGGCTAGGGTTTAAAAAAGGGAAAAAATTACCCCCTTTTCTTTCTTTTTAATTTTTTTTTGAATAGTCTGGAACTGGGTCTGTTGTTGTAGCAAATATATAACACTAATTTTATTACTGTAGCAATCTGTCATTTCCTGAGAATTTGCCATTCTGCATCAGAATACCAAAAATCCTTCCTGAACTCCTGCTTTCCCACTTGTCTCCACTGTTATGCACGTTTCCTTGCATAAGAATTAACCACAAATCAAAAATCAAGTTTTCACATCTTGTTACCCCTTTTATTTTTTTTAACAACTAATAAAAGAATAAGAAAATGTAAAATTTCTAAAGAATAAAAGAAGAAAAGAATTAAAAAGGTGATAAGCAGTGGGTTGTCTCCGACTAAGCACTTAGTTTAGAGTCAACAGCCCGACTTCTTGTTCAGTCATAGGTCTTGTAGAGCGACTGAGGTCTTCCTTCTGTCAAATTCAAGTTCCCAATAGTGCTTTAATCTTTGGCCATTGACCTTGAACTGGCGACCTGAGTTTTCTTCCAGTAAGTCAACAATACCATATGGATAGAACTTGGCAATCTTGAACGGACCTGACCACCTCGACTTCAGTTTACGAGGAAATAGCTTCAATCGAGAATTAAACAACATGACTTATTGCTCAGATTCAAAGGTCCTTTGTTGGATCTTGCTATCATACCATTTTTTTGTTTTATCTTTGTATAATTTGGCACTCTCGTAAGCACATATTCGAAATTCTTCCAGCTCATTTAGCTGCAGCAGCCGTGTTTCCCTAGCAGCTTGAAGGTCCATGTTGAGTTTTTTCATCGTCCAATATGCTCGGTGCTCTAGCTCCATCGGCAAGTGACATGCTTTCCCAAAGATTAGCCTATATGGAGACATCCCCAACGGTGTTTTGAAGGCTATTCTATAGGCTCAAAGAGCATCATCAAGCCTTGTTGACCAATCTTTCCTAATGGGATTCACAACCTTCTCCAAAATTCTTTTAATCTCTCTATTGATAATTTCTGCTTGGCCACTTGTCTACGGATGGTACGCTGTAGCTATTTTGTGCCTCACCCCATATTTGGCTAAAAGATTCTCAAACTACTTGCTACCAAAGTGTGTTCCTTCATCACTAATGATGGCTCTTAGAGTGCCATAACGTGTGAAAATATTCTTATGCAGAAATTTCACCACTACCTTAGAATCATTTGTGGGAAATACTGAAATTTCCACCCATTTAGACACATAGTCTACACCTACCAAGATATAAAGATTCCCAAAAGATGGAGGAAATGGTCCCATGAAATCTATGCCCCACACATCAAATAACTCAACTTCCAGAATATTGTTTAAGGGCATTTCATGTCTTTGCGAGATGTTCCCAGTTCTTTGGCATCTATCACAAGTCTTGACAAATTCATGAGCATCCTTGAAGATGGTTGGCCAATAATAACCTGATTATAAGACCTTAGCAGCTGTTCTAAAACCTCCAAAATGTCCCTCATATGTAGATGAATGGCAATAGTATAAGATGCTATAAATCTCTTCGCTAGGAACACACCTACGCAAAATCTGATCTGCACATTGCTTGTAAAGGTAAGGTTCATCCCAACAGTAAGCTTTTATATCATAGAAAAATTTCTTTTGCCGCTGGCTGCTCATCTCAGGTGGAAGTAATCCACTAAATAAATAATTAGCAAAGTCTGCATACCATGGAGTAGTCACCTGCTGTACAACTAAAAGCTGTTTATCTGAGAATGTTTCTCGAATGGGCTCTTTAATCTCCTTTGCATCTCCTGCTTCTATTCTTGATAAGTGATCTGCAACTTGATTCTCAGAATCCTTCCTATCTTTTATCTCCAAATCAAACTCTTGCAATAACAATATCCATCTGATCAATCTCGATTTGGCATCCTTCTTTGCAATGAGATATTTGATTACTGAGTGATCTATATAAATAGTGACCTTTGTTCCCACAAGATAGGATCTGAATTTATCAAAGGCGAAAACAATAGTTAGGAGCTCCTTCTCGGTAGTGGTGTAGTTCAGTTGAGCATCAGATAAAGTCCTGCTGCTATAGTAAATGGAATGGAATACTTTCTCTTTTCTTTGTCCCAATACAGCTCCAACTACATGATCACTTGCATCACACATCAGCTCAAATGGTAAAGACCAGTTCGGAGCTACTATAATTGGGGCAGAAACAAGTCTTTGCTTCAGCTCTGAGAATACTTGCATACATTCTTCATTGAATTCAAAAGATCTGTTTTGCTCTAGCAAAGTGCACAGTGACTTGGAAATTTTTGAAAAATCCTTTATGAATCTTCTGTAAAAACCAGCATGTCCTAAGAAAATCCTAATGCCCTTGATTGATATTGGTGGTGGCAACTTCTTAGTAGCTTCAATTTTTGCTTTATCTACTTCAATGTCATGCTTGGAAACTCTATGATCCGATACAATGCCTTCTTGCACCATAAAGTGGCATTTTTCCCAATTTAGGACCAGATTAGTTTCTTCACATCACTCTAACACCTTTTCTAAATTCAGTAAGCAATCTTCATAGGATTCCCTAAATATAGAAAAGTCATCCATAAAACTTCAAAGGTCTTTTCCACCATATCGCTGAAAATAGACATCATGCATCGTTGGAACGTTGTTGGAGCATTGCAGAGACCGAATGGCATTCTCCTGAAGGCAAAAGTTCTATAGGGGCAGGTGAAAGTTGTCTTCTCCTGATCCTCAGGTGCTATAACAATCTGGTTGTAACCTGAGTATCCATCCAAGAAACAGTAATACTCCTTACCAGCAAGTTTGTCAAGCATTTGGTCAATGAACGGTAGTAGGAAATGATCTTTCCTTGTAGTCTTATTGAGCTTCCTATAATCCATGCACACCCTCCAACCAGTTACTATTCTTTTGGAAATTAATTCATTATTGTCATTAGCCACAACTGTTACACCTCCTTTTTTAGGCACACACTGAATTGGGTTGACCCAAGAACTGTCTGAAGTTTGATA
This sequence comes from Parasponia andersonii, assembly GCA_002914805.1. Lineage (NCBI taxonomy): Eukaryota > Viridiplantae > Streptophyta > Magnoliopsida > Rosales > Cannabaceae > Trema > Trema andersonii. The sequence continues at coordinate 538,634 of JXTB01000302.1, forward strand.
AATTATCCCTGCATCCAGCCACTTGATCACCTTTTTCTTCACTACTTCCTTCATAATTGGGTTCAGTCTTTGCTGCTGCTCCATAGAATTGCTGAAGCAATCTTCCAGCAAAATCTTATGCATACAGATTGTAGGGCTGATTACCTTGATATCAGCAATGGTCCACCCTATAGCTTTCTTAAACCTTCGAAGTGCTGCAAGTAATTGCTGCTCCTGCCCCAAACTCAGAGCTAAAGAAATAATTACTGGTAACATGTTTGAGTCACCCAAATATGCATACTTTAAGTAAGAGGGCAATGGTTTCAATTCCACAACTGAGGGTTCTTCAGCTGATGGTTTAGAAGGTTTGAAATCCCTTTCCAATAATTCAAGAGATTCAAATTGCTTTGCCGGTCTAGCAAGTGAATACTTTGTGTCCACCCATGGTACTTAGCCCTCTTGTTCAATTTCTTCATCAAAATTGGCCTTGGTGGATACCAAAATCAGATTATTATCATAAGTTCCCTGGAATTGCTTCAGCACAAGTGAATCTAACACATTAATGGCTGAACACTCTTCTATTTCATCCGGAAATCGCATAGTCTTGAACATATTGAAAGTGACCTATTCATCATCAACTCGCATTGTGAGTTCTCCTTTTTGCACATCAATCAATGTCCTTCCAGTAGCAAGAAACGGCCTGCCTAAGATTATAGGCACCTTCTTGTTAACCTCATAATCCAACACAATAAAATCTATGGGGAATATGAACTTGTCCACCCAAACTAAAACATCTTCGATTTTTTCCTTCAGGGTGAGCAGAAGATCTATCTGTAAACTGAAGAGTAACTGTAGTTGGTCTTGCTTCTCCAATTCCCAACTTTCTAAAAACTGACATGTGCATCAAGTTTATGCTTGCTCCTAGATCACACAAGACTTTTCCACAATAGGTGTTACCAATAGAACATGGTATTGTAAAACTTCCAGGGTCTTAAAGTTTAGGAGGAATTTTACTCTGCAAGATGGAGCTGCACTCTTTGATCAGTGCCACTATTTCAAACTCTCCCAATCTTTTTTTCTTGGAGAGGATGTCCTTCATAAATTTGACATACTTTGGCATCTATTCTAAAGCTTCTAAGAGTGGTATGTTGATATGCAGCTGCTTCAAAACCTACAAAAATTTGTTGAATTGCTTGTCTTGCTGCTGTGTGTGGAATCGTTAAGGAAAAGGTGGCGGTGGTCTGTTATTCTACTTTTTTGGGCAGTCTTGCTATAGCGATACTGTAGCATATGTCTCTTTTTTAGCAGTTTACTTTGTTACATTTTCCACTCTATCTTCCTTATCTTTTTCTCCTTGAATTGAAGAGGGCTCTCTTGATTATTTAAGCCTTAGCTCAGGCCCTTTCAGCTATTTTTCGCTCCTTAATGAGATCACTTTGCAATGCTCTTTATTCTCACACCTTAGATTTTCTGTATCACTTGGCAAAGAACCTTGGGGTCTGCTATTCAAGGCATTGGCTAACTGCCCCATTTGATTCTCCAAGTTTCAGAGTGAGGCTGCTTGGCTTTGAATCATTGCGGACTGATTCTAAATGATACTGTCATTTTTCGCCATATACTTCTTCAATAAAGCTTCCATAGAGCTGGATCGCTCTGGATATTACAGTGTTTGACATTGTTGTTGCTATGGCAGATGATGTTGGAAACCAGGTGGATAGGCTAGTCTATTTAGAGTTGTATCTGAAGTAGCTCCTTGGTTGCTCCATGAAAAATTAGGGTACTGCCTCCATCCTTGGTTGTAAGTGTTTGCAAATAGATTATTGTTCTTGTTATAGTTCTCCACGTAACATACTGAAGTAGGGTTAGATGGGCAGCTGTTAAATGAATACCCCTCACCATAATAAACACAAGAAAATTGCAACTTATTGCTCTGTATTTGCTCCAGTAACCATATTCATAGATTTCAGGATATTGGATAGCAATGAAACTTGAGCTGCCAAGGCCGTGACTGCATCAACATGATGAATTCCAGCAACACGCCTTCCTGCAACAACTTTTTCAATCGGCCATTGATAGTTATTGTTGGCCATTCGCTCTAAAATCTCATAAGCATCATTATAGGACTTTGCAAGAACAACACCATTAGCCGAAGCATCCACCATTGACTGAGTATGAGCATTGAGGCAATTATAAAATGTCTCCATTTGGATCCAACGAGGGATTCTATGATGTGAGAATTTTCTTAGCAATTCTTTAAAGCACTCCCATGATTCATATAGGGATTCCTTATCCAACTGTTGAAAAGCAGTAATATCATTTTAGAGCTTAGCATTTTTAGTTGGTGGGAAATATTTTATCAAAAATTTCTCCGCCAAATTATTCCAAGTGGCCACCGAATCTAGGGGTATTAAGTTCAACCAAACTCTCGCTCCATCTCGTAAAGAGTATGGGAATAGTTTCAGCCTTAAAACTTCATCTGTGACTCTTTGCAACTTGAATAAATCACACGCTTCTATGAACAACCGGAAGTAAAGATGTGGATCCTCTATTGATACCCCACTGAATTGCCCCACAGTTTGGAGCATTTAAAACATCACCAGCTTCAATTCAAGTTGAGATGCTTGAATTTCGGGCCTAATAATACTAGGATTAAGCCCATTGAGGATAGGAATAGCATACTCTCTGATTGCTCTATCCTTGTCATTTGCCATTACTGCAGTATTATTAGCACCAGCAACTTCAGCCATTCCTTCTACACTAGCTAACCCTTGTTGTTGCTCCCTTCTCCTTACTCGAAAATTTCTTTCAATCTCAGGATCTAAGGGCACCAACTCTTTTTCTCGCTGATTATTCATATAAAAAGTATAAGCTCCTGCAAGAACAACCGCTAAAAAAGATAAAGAACAAAAACAAACAATGACAAGAAAAATAAATTAGTTTCTACAAATAACTTTAGTTCTCTCAATCCCGAGCAACAGCACCAAAAACTTGTTGCGAATTTTATAATTGCTATGCAAGTGCACGTGTCGAACAAGTAATACAGTAGTAAATTAAGTATCGTCTCTACAGGGATTGCTTGCTAAGTTATTTGTAAACGCTAAATGTCAAACTAGATGGTTTTAAGAAATATGAAACAAAGATTTACAAGTAAATGGTAAAAACTAAAGAATGCTGATAAAAATGTAAATACCAAACAGAAGATAACGCGAAGTATCAATTAAATGTCAACCAGTAGTGGGTTTAAGCTGGGATTATTGAATCCTCTTTAGTTACAAATCTGGGTTTAATTGCTACAGCAACGCTTATGGCAAAATCACTCCAGTAAACTGAAAATTCAATCAGTACATAATAATCTTCCGAATTTATTATGTTTTAAGTTCTTCAAACCAGATTCACATATTCCTATGCTAACCCAGCTCTCAAAACACCATTTATAGCATCAATTTTCATTGGGTTATATATGGCAACAATATATTCCTATATCATTACTAATTCAAAGATCTACCAAGGAGATGATTGAAACATGCATCATTCAAGCTAGATCTAATTAAGATTAATCTTTCCATCTTTAATCCTAATTTATTTTCCTAAATATTGGTGGCCAACCAATAATAGGAATTAGTAACTAAGCTCACTTGAATGAACTAGAGAAAATTTCCATACACATCAAAATAACACTTAACTAATCTCACTTACTTGTATGCTTCAAGTTATTAAAATAAGAGCTTATATACTTGCAGACACATGTACGTTTGTTTTAGCTTGTTTCTTATTTTTAAATGCAGAAGCCTTGAAGCTAACAATCTTTCGGGTACTATTCCTGTGGAGCTTGGAAAC
>JXTB01000303.1:20463-60659 GCA_002914805.1 Parasponia andersonii
TTAATATGTATATATATAAGAAAAATCCTAGCAGAATATACACGCAACATATTAATTTTTACAGAGCCTCCATACACTCTTGCAATCACTTGTGTTGAGAATATTCCAAGTACCTAAAGTTTGAGTATAAGAAATTATACACAACGTTCACACGTTCATCCAATTGTACTTGAGGTTTAGATTGACAGATCGTGGTTTAGAAAACTGAAAAACTAGAATCCACTGATAGGCTACAAGAGGTATCAGATCTATTCTCTTTATATATTTCTATCTGCTATGAATTAATACTATGCACTCATATAGTCAATTGTTTTGAGAAAATTTTTGAATGATCCTGAGTCAATCTTCCACTACGAAAATCATTTTAAAACCAATACAAGCACGCCTGTCGCAACTCAATCGTCCTTCCTTATGAGCTTACAAAGGTATTGTCACTACTGGAATTCCAAAGTTGTGACTTTTAGTAATTTTAAGTTGTAGTAGTGATAAATAGTAATTTTTCCAAAATTTCAAAAAATCGAGTATTTAAAATTTAAAATTTTAATCCTTAAAAATAATTGAAATTCAAATTAAGGAAACTCTTCATTAATATAGATTTTTCAAGAAAATACTTCACTTAAAGTTTAGAAGAATTCTAATTAATTTATTTAAAAGCTTTTGAGAAATCATAAATTTCGATAAAATAAGTTTAGATTTAAACCTTAGACCCGAAGTCTAAAATAATTTACATAAAATCATTTATGATTCTACGTACTCAAATTTTGTAGTATTATTGTGCTCATAAATCTATTTAGTAAAAATAATGAGTAAGACTAAATATTTGAACAAGGAAAATAAATCAAACAGGATATAGCACCTATTAGGAAATAGGAGCAGGACTATCGGCACAAGCCAAGCCACTTGTCTAACCATCGAGACTACTATCTTAAATACACAAATACCTAAAAGTAAAAGGAATTAGGGGGTGAGCATTCACATGCTCAGTACAGATTCAATTACAAATTTTTAATTAGAGTAAAATATTAATTAGAGTAAAATATTTACTTTCAAGCTCCTACATGATCAGTAAAATATTCAAACAGTTTTCAAAAATCTAATTGAAAATATTGCCCAATGGTTTGTAAAACATAGTCTCAAAACAAAGTCATTATCTAAAGGTTCAAATATTCCAAACTATTGAAAAATATCATATCAAAATCAGTACATATCTAATCAAATCAAGCATATAACAAGCAATACAAGCAATGACATGTCCGAGCCACCAAAGACTGGTGACTATAAATATGCAATGTAGTGTTAACCACCCTAAATGGGTAAGTACACATGTGTACTGTGTCCAAGTCACCTAAGTTGGTAATCATGAGTATGATATATAGTCCGAGCATTCTATATAGGTACCGTAAGTCTGAGCACCTTGAAGGGGGTATTGTAAGTTCTCGGCTGCATAGGTGCAATGAATACATGCAATATTATATGGATGATAAGAATGAGAATATGTAGCATTTTCCACAAAATTATAAAACAGACCATGTAGTGTTTTTAATTAACCAAGTTCAGTTCTCAAAACTCAATTCTAATTCAAATTGGATTTTATAAAAATTTTAGTAGCACAACAGTCATTTTCATCAAAATCAATAAAATCCGATTCCTGCACAAAATAGTTCCAAAATTAGATAATTTGACATGACAACCAGTGTGATGTGTCTCTCAGGCAGTTTAAATATCAAATTATGTTAAAATATGTATAAATCATATTTTAATAAATTATTTCATAAAATTCCATATTTATTGAAAATATGTAAAAAAAAATCAAAATTAAAACAATTTAAATATCAAGTAATCGAATCCTTACCTCAATCGAGTGACTCGATAGTGCTACAGTGCTATCGAGAGTGTTTGAAGTAGTTTGGAGGGTCGGAAGTCATTTTTTGAACCCTCAGTCATCGGTTTTAAAATGTCGTTTTTCCAACGGAGTCTCAAATGGAAAAGCATATATCTCTACTAAATTTCTAGCACTTAAATTAGATAGGTCAGATATATAACTTGACCGATTTGTGGTCGGGCCAAACCTAGACCCATTACATACGAAATGAGGCAAATATGAGCCATTAGATTTTGTTTTTGGTGTCGGTCACTAAACATAGTCAATATATAAATATATATATTTATATATACATCAAAATTCATGTTCTTATGAGTACATCGTAAATATGAAGTTTGTTTGACATTCTAACGGTCAGATTAAAAGTCGATGCATAAGATTAAAATTACTCCAAAGTTGTCAAAAATGGCAAAATTGAATTAGGAAAGTTTCGGATTGTGATATATATACCATGACATTTATCGTGACAAGACAAAGCTAAAGAGGCCGGTTTAAGGTCCTAGGGTGGTCGGAGTTGACGGCAGTGACGAAAATGCTCTACGGCTTTAAATGACTGGCGGCGGAGGACTTTGACGCTCCGGCTAGGGGGGTTTTCAAAGATGTCAGACTCGATTCTGGTGGTGGTGTGGCCTACTTCGTGCCTAAGGAGCTTCGACAGGGGTTGGCCGTGGCTGTCGACGGTTTTGTAAAGAGAGGAGAGAGATCAGATAAGAGGAAAGAGAGAAGAGAAAGAAAGGGAGAGGGGGGCACCTGTCCATCAATAAAGGACTTCCAGTTTTGCTAATAAGTCTCCAGTTCAAGAATCTCCACATTTAAGTCCCTAAAAAAATTGTAATTTAGGTTCTGGATTCATAAAACCTTTTTAATTAGGTGCAATTTCGATTTTTATTATTTTATTTATTATTTTTAATGCTCAAAAGATCAAAATCTACTTACGAAAATAAGGGGTTTTACAGGTATCCAATGGGACTTACATAGGGATTGGAAGGTTGAGATTGGTTAATGGCGTCAGACCCTGCTGACTATAAGTAGCAACAATTTACATTACGAGTAGAGGATGATCTGCACTCACTATCTGGAAAAAGGTGTTGCGGCTTTGTGTGGATCTGCCTCCAAAATGGCATGTCTCTCCACTTTTTACTATAAAAAGAGAAAAGAAGTCATTTTAAAGTGCCTGGTCCATGGACGATGGCAATGTTTAATAAGATGGAAGAAGACAGACTATGCATACATATTATATCATACACGTCGTTGCACACCTCAACCAATCTTTAGTCCTAAGGACGCAAATGGTAGTTCAAACCATTAGTGAGAAATTAAAATCTCATGCTACTTTCGACAGGTTTTTTAATTGCTTGTGTGATTTTCACGTGTTATTCAAGAAATGCCACTAAACTACGTCTCTCCCCTATGCCTTGTTTTGCGCTATTACAACCAAGAATTTCCGAGTCATGCTTAAGTATCTAACATTCTACACATACTAAGTGTGATTTGGGTCTTAATTTATACATGTAAACACGGGCGGAGGCAGTCAACCCCCAGTTGGAGCATATGGCTCCATTTTTTAAAATTTATATTAATTTAATAAAAGTTATCATATTTTGAGTTTTGTCCCTATTAAATAAAGAAGATAAAATTTATTCCCAACCTTATATAGTTCATTTTCTAATAAAAGTATTCTTTAAGCCCAAATGTAATGTATGCAAAAAAAAATAACAATTAAAAAAATCTAATATTACAAAGATGATAACTAAACATAAATAATATTATAATTATTTTATATCCACCGTTATTTTTTGCTCCCATCTCATCTTTTTAGAAGATTCCTTATGAAAATTATGAATTTAGTATAATTTTTCACACATCTTCATGAGAAAAGAAATTATTTCTCGTATTATTATTTGATTTCAAAATTTTTATCTCGATTATTTCTATGGGAAATAAAATCTCCTGATTAGGTTATGTCACTGTATGTAAACGGTGAAAAATGATAGTTAAAGACAAGATATATAGTAGCAAGAATTGCAAAACTAGAATTGATGACTTCTGGTGGAGAGTGGAGAGTTCTAATTATTACAGTTTTCATGTCAGTTTTCTCAACTGTTAAGGTAGGTGCCCTTGATCAATGGCATCTATATAAATATACAGGCACATATTAATGCTTTTAATAGCTTAAACCTGTCCCTTCCAAGCAACTCCCCCAACTACAAATTTAACACCAAAACAAGAGACATTTTTTAACCACTCTCAACATTTCAATGTATGATCACTCAGATCATCTCGCATGGAGTTCCATGGCGAGAGAAACAACCTCTGGACTTTCATGGACGAAGAGAGAAAGAGCATCAACTTACCTCGTAGACTCTCTTTTGGCAACCATCATCATCACCGCCACCACCAAAACTCGCCAGAGCGTGGAATTCACTTCGCTTCTGCAAGACCCTCCGCCGCTTCTCCCACATCAATACCAACGCAGCCACTGTCTCAGCGGCCAATGAGCCCTGACCGAACCGCTGAGACACCATGGACGCTCTCTCCGGTCCGAACCTCTCCAACTCAACCACTTCTTTACCACTGCATAGCCTCTCTTCATCGCCATGAAGGTAACATCTTCTCCATTGCTCTTTCCAACGATTTCATATTCACCGGCTCGGAGAGTAGCCGTATTCATGCATGGAAACAGCCCGATTGTACCGAAATGGGCTATATAAAAGCCAATTCTGGTCATGTACGTGCCATTTTTGCCTACGGAAAGATGCTATTCACAACTCATGGTGACTTCAAGATTCGAGTTTGGGACGTTTCGTCGAGAGAGACTTTAAGGCCGAAAAAGATCACAACTTTACCTCAGAGGAATCCATTAATGTTGTTTTCTAAAAAGAACGTTCAACAACACAGAGAGCATATTTCATGCATAGCTTATAACCACGATGACAAGCTTTTATATACAGGATCATGGGACAAAACGATCAAGGCATGGAAGATCAATGAGAAGCGTTGTGTTGACTCATTTGTGGCTCACGAAGGTCACATAAATGCAATCGTTATAAACCAAGAAGATGGGTGTGTTTTCACTTGCTCCTCCGACGGTTCTGTGAAAATCTGGAGAAGGGTTTTTGGAGAAAGTTCTCATATTTTGACCATGACCCTTAGGTTCCAACTTTCTCCAGTTAATGCTTTGGCTTTGAGCTTTTCACCAGGGACTTGTCTCCTATACTCTGGCTCTTCAGATGGGATTATAAACTTTTGGGAAAAGGAGAAGACCTCAGGGAGATATAACCATGGGGGTTTTATGCAGGGCCATCATTTTGCTGTTCTCTGTTTGGTTGCCATAGGAGAGTTAGTCTTCAGCGGATCAGAGGATGCAACTATTCGGGTTTGGAGAAGAGAAGAAGGGAACTGCTTCCATTCTTGTCTTGCAGTCATAGAAGGTCATCATGGGCCAGTGAGATGTTTGGCAGTGTCTATGGATACAGAGAACGGTGTAAAGGGTTTATTGGTTTATAGTGCAAGTTTGGACCAGACTTTTAAGGTGTGGAGAGTTAAAGTTTTCCCTACTGAAAAGGCAAGCTTGGAAGAGCCAACAATTGATCCTAAGAGAGAAATTGTGGACGATATAAGTCCGGTTTTGAGTCCAGTATTGTCGCCATCTTGGGTAGAGAAAAAGCTTCAGGGCAACCATTTTTAGCACGAGGTAGAGGAAAAGGAAAAGGCTTCAGGAACATGTAAGAATCAGTATAATATAGTATATTACTCTGATTCATTTGGTGTTTCAAATCCAGCTTAAGCTCACTCTTTTTTTTTCTTGGAAAAGTTTCATTTAATAGCTAATCCAGACCATGTTTACCAACAACAATAACAATTAGTAACGAGTCTAACATAGTTTTAACTATCAAATCAATGATAAGTTCTCCTTATCACTCTGAGAACAGCCTCATTAAATCCGTGTCCCAGTTGGATACTAGCTTTAGATGTTAGAAGCCAAACTCTCTTCATCATTTATATCTCCTCATTACAGGCACAACAAGTGTAGAGAGGAAATTAATACTACCAGGGATTCCGGCAATTTTGATAGGTGCCCCACCTAAATACCCTGTTTTTCATGTCTAACATTTTTTCCAGGAATAACCACCAGAATGTTTTTAGCACAATTTTGGGCCATTCCACATCCAGATTAACTACAAAGTATTTTCACATTAAGTGATTAGAAGCCTTACAATAGCTATAATAATTAATGGTGATTATAATCTGAATATAAAATTGAAGCATTTAGTGTGAACAATAAAATAAAGAAAAGAAGCGATGTAATAAATCTGTTGGATAGGGTATTACAGAGGGAACTACTGACCTGTTTTATGTGTTGACGAGATTTTTGAAGACCTCTGCTTATGGAATTTATCATCTATAGAGAAGCAAAGAAACAAAAATGGTAAAAGAAAATTTAATTAAAAAGGCCATTTCCTTTCGAATAACCATGACCCTCTTTAAAATGTATGATTTTACAGCGGTAGGCTCTAGAGATGTCTCAGCATTCTCCCTTTTGCTTCTTTGGCAAAAACAGTGCACAGAAATGGGCGTATGGACCCTAGTAAAACCAACACTATTCCTATTTAACTTTCATACCCTAAATAAAATTTGCTTGAGCAACTGTCTGTTCGAAAAAGTGAATTTGCATTTTATTCTAATTTCCAGTAAAGAGAAAAGTCAATACATCCCTTGAACAAGTTCTTCCAAAAAACAACAGGAAAAAAAAAATATATATATATATATATATATATTCAGTCTACTTGCATCTTTTCAGGAAATGGTATAGAAGCACAACAGTGATAATATCCATTTTCATCGTACACAAATCGCTGCGAGAGGTGAGCTTCACGGATGACATACTCCCCCCATTCCTCTGAGCCATACTGCTTAAAAACGGACCGTGCATCAAAAGAATCGAACTGCCTCTTTCTTGTCCATCTGGTCCTGAAAAATAGTAGAGTTTAACCTATAAGCAGTAGTCCAGATAAAATTTTTCAATGCTATCAACCATTTCTTGCAAGAGCATTAAGAACGGAAAGAAAAGAGGCTTTAATCAAGTCGAAATTAAAATGCTACCTTTTCCTATGACTCGTATTCATCACAGTAGCATGCAACTGCAATTCAGAAAGACAATAAACTGTTAATGCCACAGTATATATCCTAAGAATTGCACAAACAACATGAACAGGACACGTCGTAGAAGAATTGAGTTGGTAACTATTCAGGCTGAGTTAAATCCAAGTGGTTTGGATGACATTTCATGTGAACTGCCATGTTCTGCACCAAACAGGCTGAATAGGGAGAGAACATATGTGATTGTAACACAGATTAAAAATATGCACTATGCACTCATACCTTTGGTCATGAAGAATCGAAGAAAAGCAAGAGTAGAATAAATATTAGTTATAATATACAAGCACATGACCAAATAAGGGTTCGATGTAAACATGTTTTAACAGACCCAAGCATCGCGTAGAGTGCCAACGAAACAGAATACATTGCAAACATAAGAAAATGAGGAATAAAGGAGCTACCACATAATCATATAGAAGACATGATATCATACCTTCAATTTTCGATTAGCATCTTTCTCAAGAACAAGTCCAGCTTTAACAAATGCGTCGATAATGACTTCTAAGAAAGCTTAAGAAAATAACAAAAGTATCAAAGTTTCAACTCAACGATATAAAGATACTGAAACCAGGAAGCATTATTTTTCTTTTATCAATTCGACTCCAAGTATAGTAAGCAGTAAATGGAATGTAAAGTTCAGGATACGACAAGCACATAGAAGCCGGCCTTCACTGCCAATTTCTTCCACTGGTGCATAAAGAACATGTGCTTTAGCCAAAGAACCCCTCATACAATCCTGCATATGATGGATTTTTTCTTGTTACAAAATTATCCAAATAAAGATAAATATTTTGAAGGCAAATGGTAACCATTCCAACTTTCAATGATAAATACAAATCCATACAGAAAATAACCATAAGAAGAATTAGTAACATTACCAGGCCCCGAAGTCTTATGGAGACAGGCTGATTATCCAAGGCATCCATCACTTTAGACGAGATACTCTGGAATAAAACAGAGCTTAGCAACTGGTACAACTACTAAAACTACCAGGCACTGACTGAAATCAATCTGACTCACTCAAATATTACCTGCAAAACCTTAGTAGCTGCATCAACTCGTTCCTTGTTCCACAATTTTAACATGAGAACAGTTAAGTGAAAAGTTCTTGGTTTAATGAATATGGATTTGTCAATCCCCATGTCTGTCAAGTGCACATAACCATTAAACTTTAGATACAATAATAACAACTTGAGGAAGGAAAGATGTGTAAAAATCAACTGAATATTGAAGTACGATGATGATCCCTACTCAGTTTCAGCGATGATAACACAAGGAAAAATATTTATGTAGACAGATAGAGCTAGGGACCAAGGTCAAATAAAAATGTTGTAGTAAAAAGACATCACATTATCTGCTCCTCATGCAAACCTCTAATAATGGAAACCATAAAGTGTCTTTTGGGAAGTTAAAAATGACACTGAACCAAATTGTCTCTTCATCCTACCCTTTTTGCACCTGTAGCATCACAAAATATGACAAGTTTTTGTACCAGATAAAGTAGAAGACTTGGATGCTGTAGTCTTAGGTGCGTAACTGACAACAGGTATGTTGGTTATATTCACTTTCACACGTTCTTTGTCTCTATCAACTTTTAGTTCAACAGCAACATCAGGCCCTTTATCTAACTTCTGATCTACATCTTCATGTTCATTATATTCTTCATTTGAATCACTGTCCACATTCTTTTCTAGGCAAGGATCACTTCCCAGTATGAAGTTCTGGAACATAACAAGCTTGTCAACTAATTCAGGATGTATTGCCAATGGAAGTGAAATGAAGTGAGAGTAATTAAGGCTTGGGCTTTTAACTGCCTGTATTTTCATCAAGAAAGAATTGGAAAAGAAAAAATAATGTTAGTTCTGCAAATAATGGTAAAGCAACTAGGCTCATAATCAAGAAAGCTTAGAAAATTTGTTAAAGAAAACAGTCACTACAACAGATAATAAGAATTGAGATCACAAAATTTTGAAAATGACCTATTTTGAGTGGATGCAATGCAAAGAACTGAACCAGAAAGTTTGAAATAAAATGAAAGTACTTCATAAACATTATAAATGACTCTTAACAGACAAGTGACCTCATCAATGATAGCTTGGATCCTTGCCGAAGCTTCAGCCACACTATCAATCGAAAAGCCTTCAATGACTGTAACGGATAACCAGTTTAATATAATTGAACAAACAAAGCCAAATATAATGGAACTGAAGACAGCAGACTAACATTTTGCCATAAAACCAGAGACAACTGAACATAAATTGTGAACCATAAAACTTACCAACAGAATCTTCCTCCTTTGACGAAGGAATTATAATTTTAACTCCCATCTCCTCTTCAATCTGTTTCTGAGTAGATCCTCTGAGAGAGAAAATTTATGATAAATTACATAGGAATATAAGCTTAAATGTTCTAGTCTGAAGATTTTGCACTGTATTATACCCTTTTCCTATAATGAACCAAATTAATGAAGCCCCAACCTGCAAATCAAGGATAAAAATTTAATGAGGTAGCTATTCTTTGCAAGCTCTAAGAAGCATACAAAAACAATGAGGTGTAGCTAAAATTAAGCAGTAAAATATGTAATGTAGGGGACACCTATTTTGATAATGATAAAAGTAAAAGTTGTCAGAAAAATCAGGCAGTAAGCAGTTCATATCTTGGTATGAAGATATTCTAAATCTTGCCTGAACTCTAATGGAATGCTTTTCGGTGGAATTCACTGATTCTCCTTTTAAAGCTCTACCATCTCCAACATCATCCAATCCACTGGAACTCAAAAATGGGACTGTTCTTTCTGTCACTTCTTCAGTTACGTCCGTGACATTTTGAGCATTTGAAACTGAAATAGAGGTAGATGTGCTATTGTGCACTTCTTGTACTTGACATTCAGCTTCTAACTCAACCTTGACATCTTTTGATGAATATTCTGCAAATTTACAACATCGTTCGATAGGCAACACTATCTTTATTTTATTTTTATTTTTTTTGGGATAAGATACATTTAACCCTGACCACTCACATACCCATCCAACCACTTGAGCTAGCCTCAAGTGGCCATTTTGTAGGCAATGGATTACTATCTCACTGAAAACAGTAACTACTATGATACTTAGCACGCCAAGAGAGGCAGATCACTATTCATAGACATATGAAGTTGTAGAAATAATTACAAGGTCCTGCACACCTAATATTGCTCCACAAACTAACAACAATATTAGCATGTTACAGTTTCAGGCCAACATACCAAGTTCAAAAGTCTTCAAGAAATCCACAAACTGACCATAAAAAAAGTGACTTGATAGAGAATATCTGCTTAATAACATCACAGGGATGAAAAACTTCTTTAATTTCTAGCTTAACTAAAGTCGAATAAATTTTACAACCAACTCAACGCACATTAATAATGTTGGACCCCATAAAAATAAAACAAAGCAAGCATATGTAAGGGGAAAACAGAAAAGAGTATAACTAAACCTTCATGGGAACTGGTTTGAGTAGTGAGTGGTTTCCAAACAGGATTAATACTCTTGAGCTTTTTGCTCTTGTCTCCTACATTGTGCTCATCCTCTCTACTGGCCATTTTAACCTCATAGTTCAAAACATGATACGTTCCATATCCCTGTCGCACGATTCGACGTCACAAAAGTCAAAACTAACAACAACAAACTTTGAATTTGATCAGAAGATCAGTGTCATTGACAATGTAATTCTTGAGTATCTGTATACAAGGAAAAAGAATTTATATTAAAAAATAATAAGTAAATAAAAATCTCTTTTTTTAGTAATAAATGTTCTTAAAATTCAAAAAATCATTTTCTTTCATTTGTGTCCACAACTGCCAAGCAATGATCAAATGAAGTATAATTTGAAGTATAATTGCATGTATCTAAAACTATAGTCATCATTGCAAAAGAAAGTCAGAATTTCTCCTGTGAGACATTACTTCTAGTTATGTATAATATAAATAAATATAACCTGAAGGCAAGCTAGTGGCTTGAATGCACTACAAGAATTCGATAATTTCGTAACACGGTCCGCTCTGCAAGCAGAGCATAACATATAAGAATTTTTTTCCAGGAACTAAAATAATAAAATAAACAAAAATAATAAAACAAAGTAATGGGGAGAAAGACAGTGACAGGGGAAAGTATTTGTAATTGCTTGTGATTCTAATTTGAACAAGGAAGGCTCTGTTCGGCGGAGGAGGAGAAAATGAAAAGGAAATTATTTTAAACTTGTGAAAGTGAAGAAGCTGAATGAGTGAATGAGTGAGTGAGTGAGTGTGAGTGAAGGTGTACCTGAAGAGGAGGGACCTGCAAGCTATCATTAGTTTATGTGTGTATATGTATTATTCTTCTCCTCCTCCTTATACCCTTTTGGTCGTTCGACGACTTGACACGGCGACTACTCGGCGAAGATCGATTCCAGAAGCGAGTTTCGCACCCAACTCAACACGTGTGATTGTGATTCAGTCAATTTCATTTAATTTATTTATTTTCTTATTTTGTTAGCTTGCTTAAGTGAACAGTGGGTCAGTTTGTACGAGCGGGGCCTGGCCCATGCATAAATACCGGTTTTTCATTTATATTTCATAAATACCTATTGTTTATCCATTTTTAGAGAAATATAAAAGACTATTATTTTAGACATGAAATATATGGTGTAGTCTATATTTTATGAATAAAATGTACACTAAAAATTAGCACATATTTTAAAATATATATCATAGGTCAAATTTATAGTGAAAAATATAAATTGTGGTAAACATTTATATTGTAAATATATATCATTCATATTTTATATATAAAATTTGTACTTCATAGATAAAATTTATATTATAAATGTAGAACACTCATATTTTGTATATGAAATGTGACCATAATATTGGTATTTTTGAAAAAAAAAATTAAAAAGGTGTATTTATGAAAATAAGTTTTAAAAACGGGTATTAGGCATAAATTTCTCTATATGAGCTGGGTAATAAAATGGGTTTTTAGTCAAATAGCCGAATATTGGATCATAATTTGCTAAATGGCCATTTTTCAAACTCGGTAAAAAAGGCTGAATTTTGAAACTAATTTAAAAAATGATTGTTTTTCTTATTTAGTATATCAGAATATATTGATTTATTTCTTGAAAATTGATTTAATTTTTTAAAAAAAATTGGTTTACTTTATAAAAAATGATTTATTTTATTTAGTATATCAGAATATATTGATTTATTTCTTGAAAATTTATTTAATTTAAAAAAAAAATGATTTACTTTATAAAAAATGATTTATTTTATTTAGTATATCAAAATATATTGATTTATTTTTTAAAAAATAATTTATATTAAAAAAATAGATCAACTAAAAAATAGATATTTATCAAAATAAAATTATAAAATAATCATTTATTAAATAGGTGTAAAAAATGGACATTTTTTAAATTGGACTTTAAAAAAATCATTTCTTATAAATACTCTAATAAAGGAAGGAAGTGAGGATTCGAATGAGAAAAGCACGTGGATAGTACTAATGTGGGCACAAATAATTTTTTGGAGTATTTTTCTAAAAATAATATTTTATGGTCAAGATATCCTTAATATTCCTAAAAAATTTCACTTTTTATAAAAATATACAAAAAAAAAATCATTTTTAGCCCAAATTAGTCTTACCCGTATCGTTTTCTTAGTACGAATCCATATCATGTCCTTGAGTTCTCGTTTGATTTGGACTGACATGCTATGTCATTTTAATTTTAACGTTTTATTCAAATCGACAAGTTAAAAATATAATTGTTAGTTTTATTTTATTAAGACAAGTTAATTCATTAGTTTTATATTGTTATTTTATTTACAAGAAATTTATTTTAAAAATATAAAATTAATCATTAATTGATTAGACGAATCTGAGTGGATTTCATGTTAAAAAATGTGAACTCAGTAGACAAATTTCGAGTCATGCTCCAAACTAGAAATCACTAGCACATTGTCACGACACTAGTCTCAAATTAGACAATCATGCGGCACTTAGCACAATCCGTCGCACTAAGTCAGCCTACTAATACTCAAAAAGGGACTTAGAGTAAGTTTTAATACAAAGTGGTAAAGATGAGAGATTTTATATGAATAAAATCTTTGTATTACTCGTAGAATGCTTAGAACTCTCACAAATAGAACTTATATACAAATGAACCCAAGAGGTTCTTTATATAGTCAAAGCCTAAACCAACCAACGGTTATGATCGTGCCAAGTGGCATGATCTTACAAAGGGTCTAAAATATTCTCAAATAAAGTTACAATATCTACAAAGATATTTACATAGAGAATTCTAGAACAAACATGGTCTAGATCCTTCTAAGAAGTTCACTCACCATCTTGGCTCTTCGAAGTCATTCTAGGAGTTTCTAAGACCGTCCAACCCATCTAATAACATCCGGCCTTGTCTAGAGTCTTCTAGGACTTAGTAGGACTAACTACAGTCTTCTAGCATAGCCAAGACCTCTCTTGATCATTCTAGAAGTGTCCACCACATTCTAGGACCTTCCTCAATCTTTTTGGATGAGCAGTATATATAGAGAACCTTAGAGCCATGAGCAGCAACATTTGGATTTTGAGAGCCAAATGAGCAGGGCGTAACACCCTCTCCCACTCGCGACGTCTCCGTCGCACCATCGATTTTGAACCGCTCAATATGGTTTTTGAATTACCATGAGACATCTTCATGCTCCCAGCTAGCCTCGGCCTCGGGCAAATTATTCTATTTCACTAAGTATTCCCGATAATTAGGAACACCAAGTCAGCGGATTAAGTGATCAGCTAAAATACACTCTATCAAAAAAGTTACCACCGTAGTAGGAGCCCTTTTGGATTTGCCCCTTGAAGGATCTTCCTCATCTCCATGGTAGTGTTTTAGCATGCTAAAATAAAAGACAGGGAAAATCTTTAACTTGGCAGGGAGTTGAAGCTTATAAGAGACCCAACCTACACACTTGAGTATCGAAAATGGACCCTCGTATTTGCACACCAACCCTTTATGCACCTTCCTTAAAATTTTGAATTATTGATGTAATAACTTGACAAGGACTAAATCCGCTTCTTAGTACTCAACGTGCCTCCTTTTTTTGTCGGCCCACTTCTTCATTCTTTTAGAAGCTTTGTTTAAGTAGGCCCTAGTTAACTTTACTTGTTCATGCCATACATTAGCAAACTTGAATGCTGTAGGACTCTTCCCACCGTAACTTATCGCTAAGGCATGTAGGGTTATAGGTTGGTGTCCCATGACTATCTCGAAAGGACTCTTGCCCGTGGACTCGCTCCTTTGGAGGTTGAAGGAGAATTAGGTTACATCAAGTAATCTTGCCTAATCTTTTTGATTAGCACTCACAAAGTACCTCAAATATAGCTCCAGCAAGGCATTCACCCTTTCTGTCTGGCCATCGCTTTGGGGGTGAAAGCTAGTAGAAAAGTTTAATTCTGAACCCATCAATTTGAAAAATTCTGTCCAAAACCTTCCACTGAATCGAGAGTCATGATCACTTACAATGTTTAACGGAACTCCCAAAAGCTTCACGATATGCTTCATAAAGAGCCGCGCAGTCTCATCAGCAAGACAATCTAGTGAAGCAGATATAAAGGTGGCATACTTGCTAAAGCAATCAACCACCACTATAATGCTGCTAAAGCCCTTCGACTTAGGCAGGCTAGTGATAAAATCCATTGAAACACTCTCCCACAGCCTCTCAGGAATGAGGAGAGGTTCCAATAATCCACCCAATGATTATTGTTCTACCTTAATTTGTTGGCATACAAAATAAGTTCATACATAGGCCTTGACATCATCCCTCAATTGAGGCCAATAGTAGATAGATTTGATAAGAGCAAGAGTGCATTTCTAACCTGGGTGACCAGCCCATAAGGAATCGTGGTACTCTTTGATAAGCTCTTTTCTTAAGTTCCCCCACTTAGGTATATAGAGTCGATTACCTTTGGCATAGAGAAGTCTGTTGCTCAGCCAGAAACATCTCATCTTTCCTTCCGTTACTAGGGGCAGTAGGCTCTTTGCAAGAACATCGTGTTCCAGTCCTTCCTTGATGTTCTCTATCAAGGTGCTATCAGGCCTGCTTAAGGCGGCTAGCTCCGCCTTTCTGCTTAGGGCATCTACCACCACAATGGCCTTCCCAGGCTTATATTCAAGCTTGTAATCGAATTCTGCCAAGAAGTCTTGCTACTGAGCTTGCTTTGGACTCAATTTTTTCTTAGTTTGAAAGTAGCTTGTGGCTACGTTGTCAGTTATGATCATGAAGTGAGTACCTAAAAAATAGTGTCGCCATACCCTTAAGTAATGGATGACAGTAGTCATTTCTTTTTCTTGCACTATGTAATGTCTCTCGGTGTCATTAAGCTTGCGGCTTTCATAAGCAATTGGATGCCCTTCTTGCATTAGTACTCCACCAATAGCAAAGTCGAAGGCATCTGTATGTAGCTCATATGCCTTTGAGTGATCGAGTAAGCTGAGAACCGGCTTTCGCTTGCTGCCCTCTTCAAGTCTTCGAATGAAACTTGACACTTAAGTGTTCATTCCCAAGACTTGTTCTTCTTAAGCAGGTTAGAAAGTGGTGCTACTCTTGCTGAGTAGGACTTGATGAACCACCTATAATAGTTCACAAGTCCGAGGAAGGATCTTAACTCTGGCACCTTAGTAGGAGGTTCCCACTCTTGGATAGCTTGTACCTTGGCTTCATCCATCATAAGTTTTCCATCCTTTATCTTATGCCCAAGGAACATCACTTCCTCTTGGGCGAAGGAGCACTTCTCCTTCTTGATGAAAAGGGTTTTCTCTCAAGAACTCGAACACCTTCCTCAAATATTCTAGGTGCTCCTCCATGATCTTACTATAGATGACTATATCATCAAGATAAACTACCATGAATTGATCGAGGTAAGGATAGAATAACTTATTCATGAGGGTGTAAAAGGTAGCAGGTGCATTAGTAAGACCAAATGGTATGACTAAGAACTCATAAGCACCATACCTTGTCACGCACGGGGTCTTGGGCTCGTCCCCCTCTGCTATGCGCACTTGATAGTACCCTGAGCGTAGATCAAGCTTTGAGAAATATTTAGCGTTCCCAAGTTGATCGAATAAGTCAGCAATAAGTGGAGTACTTGTTCTTTACCATCACCTTGTTAAGAGCCCGATAATTAATGCACATCCTTAGTGAGCCATCTTTCTTCTTCTAGAACAATACCGGGGCACCAAAAGGAGCTTTGGAGAGCCTGATGAAACCCACATTAAGCAACTCCTTTAGTTGTTTCTAGAGTTCCGCTAACGCCGGAGGAGCCATTCGATAGAGACTCATCGCAGGTGGCCTCGTGCTAGGCTCAAGCTCGATTTGATGATCCACCTCCTTCCTAGGTGGAAGTTTCTTAGGCAGGGCGTCAGGCATTACATCTTGGAATTCATCCAAGATAGTTTGTACCTCCATGGGGAGGTTATCTTGAGGGTCCAACTCTTCATTATTGTGTTCCTTTAGGATGGCCAAGTAACTCTCCACCTCTCTTCTCAAGCTCTTCTTGAATTAAAGTGCATAGAGTACTTTATTTCCTACTTTTGTGGACCGCTCCGTTGGTACCACATAAGCCTTTTCACTATATATGATGCACATAGAGTTGGCAAAAGGAATAGGGAATGCTCGCACTACATTAAGGAATTCCAAACCAAGCACCACCTTGAAATCATCCATTAGCACCACTGATAAGTCGAGTTGGCCAACCCATGCACCTAGGCTAACCTTAACACCATGAGCAACCCTATGGATGGGGCGTGCTGCTGAGTTCACTGCCTAGAGGGAGCCTCCTCCATTGGACACCGTCAAGCCCAACCGCCTAGCTTCCTCAACAGAGACGAAGTTGTAGGATCCACCCGTGTCAACCAAGGCTTTAGTGGCTTTGCCATTGATTGTTACATCCACAAAAAGTAGGCCCTTAGCTTTTGACTTAGGGGCCGATCGCAAGGCATTAAGGAGTTGCAAGGAACTAACATGTGCACCACCATCTTCTTTACCTCATTCTTGGCTTGGCTCGGAGGCAATTAAGGCATTGAGAGCTTTCTTCTTGAGACACTCACGTGCCCAATATGGCCCATCGCAAAAAAAGTACTTGACTCTTGGCTTGGAGAAATCACAGTCTTCCTTCTCTTTGCCCTTGTCTTTGTGCCTGTAGGAGGAATTATCTTTCTTCTATTTTCTTCTTTTTGTTTGCTCTCCCCCACTCTTTACTCCACCGCCTTTCTTGTCTTTGGCTTTAGAAGGGTCCTTGTTGTTGCTTATGCCTCATTTGTCTCTCTTATCAGTTCTGGACTAAGAAATGTTCTCTCTCTCATCTCATCCCAATGAATAGAAGATATGCACTTTCTTCCATATAATGCTTCATATAGGGGCATTTCAATGGAAGCTTGGTAACTGTTATTATAAGCAAATTCTATAAGTGGTAACTATTTGCTCCAAGATCCATGGAAATCCAATACACAAGCTCTGAGCATGTTTTCAAGGGTCTGTATAGTTCTCTCTGATTGCCCATCAGTTTGAGGATGAAAAGCTGTACTAAATGCCAATTTTGTACCCATTGCCTCTTGGACATTCCTCCAAAATTTTGAAGTAAATCTAGAATCTTGATCAGAAATGATAACTTTTGGAACACCATGTAGTCTCACAATCTTCTGAACATATAATCGAGCAAACTAGTCCAAGTTATAAGTTATTCTAACTGGAAGAAAATGAGCTGATTTGGTATATCCATCCACAATCACCCAAATAGCATCATGTCCCTTAGTTGTCTTAGGAAGTCTTACTACAAGATCCATAGCAATCTCTTCCCATTTCCATTGGGGTATGTTCAAAGGCTTTAATTTCCCATCAGGTCTTTGATATTCAGCTTTGACTTGCTGGCATGTGAGACACTGCTCTACAAACTCAACCACATCTTTCTTCATACCAGGCTACCAGTAATACATCCTTAAGCCTCTATACATCTTTGTAGTGCCAGGATGCACAAAGTAGGAAGTGGTATGAGCTTCTGTCAATATGTCCTTTCTAACAATCCCTCTAGGCACACACAATCTATTTCTGTATCTGATTACGCACACAATCTATTTCTCTAAAATTGTTAGTTAAAGAGTAAGAGCTGCCAATCTTTCTGTTAAACTTGTAGGCACAATCTCTAACTAAATCCATTAAAAGATGTTTCATATTAACATGCTTAACAGTCATAGTAGCCAATGATTTCCTACTTCAAGCATCAGCAACCACATTGGCTTTTCCTGGATGATAGTGAATCTCAAAGTCATAAACTTTCACCAGTTCAAGCCATCTTCTTTGTCTCATATTTAGTTTTTTTTGGGTAAAGAAGTACTTTAGACTCTTGTGATATGTGTAGATCTCACATTTCTCCCCATAGAGATTGTTTATCCAAATTTTTAGTGCAAAGACAACTGCTGCTATCTCTAAATCATGAGTAGGATACTTCTTTTCATATTCCTTTAATTGCCTAGAGGCATAAGCAATAACTTAGTCATTTTGCATCAAAACACATCCTAGACCATTCTTTGAGGCATCATTATAAACAACAAATCCTCCGGATCCAAATGGTATTGAAAGTATAGGGGCTGTTATCAAATGATGCTTCAATTTCTCAAAACTCCTTTCATAATTTTCGTTCCAGTGAAACTTCACATTCTTCCTTGTTAAATGAGTCAATGAAGAAGCCAGCTTTGAGAAACCTTCAACAAAATATCTATAATAATCCACTAATCTCAAGAAACTACGAATCTCAGAAATATTTGTTGGTCTTGGCCAATTGCTCACAGCTTCAACTTTCGTTGGATCCACAGAAATACCATTTTCAGAAACCACATGACCAAGGAAGATAACTTTCTCTAACCAGAATTCGCACTTCTTAAACTTAGCATACAACTACTTTTCCCTAAGAATTCTCAACGCAGTCCTCAAATGTTCTATATGCTCATCTCTTGAGCGTGAGTAAATCAAAATATCATCGATGAAAACTATAATAAATTTATCTAGGAAATCTTTAAACACTCAATTCATCATATCCATGAAAGCAACTGGGGCATTAGTTAATCCAAAGGGCATTACTAAAAGCTCATAGTGTCCATATCTAGTTCTAAAATTTGTTTCTGGAATATCCTCCTCCTTAATTTTTAACTGATGGTATCCTGATCTTAAGTCAATCTTTGAAAACATAGAAGCTCCTTGCAATTGATCAAACAGATCATCAATTCTGGGAAGCAGATACTTGTTTTTGATTGTGATCTTATTCAGCTCCTTATAATCAATACAAAGCCTCATAGTCCCATCTTTCTTCTTTACAAACAAAACTGGAGCACCCTATGGTGAAAAGCTTGGGCAAATAAAACCTTTGTCTATTAATTCTTGTAACTGTACTTTCAGTTCCTTTAACTCTGCCAGAGCCATTCTATAAGGTGCTTTCGAAATAGGAGCCGTACTGGGCAATAAGTTAATAACAAACTCTATCTCTCTTTCAGGTGATAACCTAGACAAATCTTCAGGAAATACATCAAGAAATTCACTAACTACCGGCACTTCCTCAGGTTTCACTTTTAACTCTTCTTTAGTATCCATTATGTTGACCAAGTAACCCATGCATCCATTTTCTAGTAACTTCCTTGCTTTTATTGAGGAGATTATTGGAATCATCGAGTTTCCACTAGTACCAACAAAAGTGAACTTCTCTGTACTTGGTGGCTAAAACACCACCCTCTTCAAATAGCAATCAATAGTAGCATGATATTTTGATAACCAATCCATACCTAAGATAACTTCAAAATCTTGCATATCCAATACTATCAAATCTACACACAAGTCTTTACCAGCTATTTGGATTGGACATGCCTTGAGAACTTGATCAGAACATAAAACTTCTCCTGATGGAATGGTTACACAATATTTGAAATTCAAGTACTCTGGTGTTTTGCCCAATTTCCTCACAAATGCAGGTGATGCAAATGAATGTGTAGCCCCTGAATCTATTAATGCATGAATAGGAATACCAAAGATAAGAATCTCACCTGCTACAATAGATCGGTTCGCCTCGGTATCTTCTTTGGTCATTGTATACATACGAGCTGGGACTTTCTTCTGCTCATCTGTAGCATTCACACAATTATTTGCATAGTGTCCAGATTTTCTACACAAGAAGCAAGCACCAGAACCCATTAGACATTCTCCACGATGAGTCTTCCTATATTTAGGATAAATAGTCCTTTGGGTTGTTATTGATTCTATCAGCTTGCCCGTAACTTGGCCTTTTTGGGGCTCTTGTATTTCTCTTTGATTATGTTGCCACTTTCTTTTATTTCCACTAGCCCCTAGTTGAGATCCTCTTCCAAAAGTTGTATTTCTCCTTGCCATATTTATATTCATGCGAATTTCTTGAGCTCTTATAACTATTACTTCAACTTCTTCCGCTTCAAGAGCATCATCTACAACCTCAGCATATGATATATCTTTGTGAGCAGAAATCTAAATATCCCTAAAAATTTCTTCCTTGAGGCCTTGAAGGAACTGGTTTACTTTTAGCTCATTGGTTCTCACCATGTGCGGAGCAAATCGGGATAACTCTTAAAATTTCTTTATGTAGTCACTAACAGACATACTTCCCTGTTTCAGATTAATAAACTTAGCAGCCTTCAACATCCTATGTGCATTGTTAAAATATTTTCTGTAGAATATTTCCTTAAACTGCTTCCAAGTAAGCCTAGTAGTGTCAGTGATGGACTTCATAGAATCCTACTAGTGTCTAGCCTCCATCTGGAACATAAAAGTGGCACATGAAACTTTTTCCTCATCAGGGATTCTAAGGTAATCGAAAATACCCTCAATACTCCTAACCCACTCTTCTGCCATCAGTGGATCAGTTTCACCCTTGAAAGCTGGAGGCTTATTCTTTCTAAACCTCTCACAAGCGGGTTCATAATTTTCTTGTCTAACTATAGCCTGTGGTAGTGCTTGATCTCCACACCTTTCCTCCCTTTTTATAAGCCTTTCTGACTGTCTTACTTGTGTCTCAACCAACTCTTTCAACCTTCCTATAACAACATCCTTATTGATCTCATTTTCAGTAGCACTTATCTTATTATGTCTTCTCTTACTAGTGTAACCCTTAGGCCTTGGCATGATTCCCTGTATAGTTTCCATTTCACTTACATCCATGCATAATAGCCAATAATAAAGACATAACATATGACATCAAATTTAATGCTAACACAGGAAATTAAAACTTACTGGTTGACTGAGCTTTTTGTCACATGATCATACCTATATAGACAGTCTTTAGAAAGGATTAAACCTCCGCTCTGATACCAACACTGTCACCACCCCCTAATTTAACTATATTGTCATATACAGCCAAACTATGAAGTATTATTCCTTCTTAAATATTATCTTTTATTTTGATAAAAAGGTGGGCAACTTTTAAACTTTCCAAAACTTTTGGACAAAAGCAATTGCATGGTATTTCTTGTTAAAAGTGTCTTTACAAAATGTACAATCAAAATAAGCTTTCACCAGCTGATTTTTCCATCAGCAGTAGTATTTACATTACACCAAAATATCTCAAAACAAAAATGTCACCCACAGGTCATGCTCATCTATATCTGTATGATCATGGCGACAAAAATGTCACCCACAGGTCATGCAACCAGCTAGTCAATACCAAAATGTGCCTCCTCATCTGCATCACAAGACTAAAATGAGCTAAAGCTCAGTAAGTAAAAACTATGCATGCTTATGAATGATTTAAAATCTGATAAAGTTCCCATTGTACCCTTTTCCTTCTTAAACATTTGACTCTATGCATTTTCCTTAAAAATTATTCTTAGTTGGGCCCCTTAGCACATTGCTTATCCCGTAAGTCGATAGGCCGTGATAACATTAGGCAGAAACTCTGCCCAAGAGTAAAAATAAGGTGCGACCATCGTGTGAGCTTTTTTTTTAAAACTCTTTCTCTCATCAAAGGGGCAACTCACACCACGCTAATATTGTCCCATTTCAATGAGATACGTTATAAGATCCGCCAATCTCGCTTCAACGGGAGAGTGTACATCAACAGACTTACCTATCCAGCTTCAACAGACTAAAAATTGCCATTAAAACTTATCTTATAAAATTGGTACAATGGTACTCACTTTCAAATAGTCTTATAATAAAAGTCTCCATTTGCATGCAAAACATGCCATGCACATTCCATTTCCTAACTTTCAGGAATAAGTTTCACATAAATACATCTTCTATATAGTTCTTGGGATGCAGTTATAAGTCTTTACTTATCTTATGTCCTGAATAGGAATCGATAGTGGAAAGAGTCAATATCCTCTAGAGATTAGTGTGTTAATCACCTGTCATAAATTACTATTATTCAAGATGTATATTTTACAAAAAGAATGCATTAAGATACTTGAACACGATCGAAATCAGAACTTTCACCAATTTAGGATCTTAAAACGACTCAAGAGTGTATAAATCACTTAAGATACTTAGCAGCCAATATCTAGCATTGAAAAACTATTCAAAAGTAGTAAAATATGAATACTAGTTCATTGGCACAAAAATGATCCAAAATGGCACATAATTTTGTAAAACTAGTCCATTTGCTTCTAAATGGTACTATTTGATTTTAAAAATATTTGGACAGCACCTCCCCTATTTTTAAGACATCTTCACATGATTAAAATCATGGTTTAAGACCTTTAATAGCAATCAACAAACCAATTCCCACATATACAAATCAAAAGAAACACCTAGGATAACATAGAAGCACATTTCAAATCTTTTTCGGTTTAGACAAGTTTAAAACAATTTGTGCTATTATCTATGGCTACCAATAGTTAATGGAATAAATAATAGAATCCATGATATATCCATTGCAAGTTGAGAAAATCAGATTACAAATATAGAAAGCTTAATACACCCACGGAAACACTTGAATACACAATTAGCAAATTTGGGGCTCTAGGTGTAACCTGAATTCCTCACTTAAATTATATATTTCTAGAAATATATAAGGGTTACTAGGACCATTATTAATCAAATAATTTCTTTGGTTTAAGGGCTAACACAAAAGAAATTAACTATAAGTTTAAAATCATACATAATGCTCACTTTGACTAGCTTGAGCTTTTGTTGGAGTTCTTGCCTTCTACCTCCACCAAATTGATTATCTAGGCTTAGAATTAGATTTTTAGACTTAATAAGACCTGAAGAAACCATTATTTAAGTGGGAACAAGCAGAGAATTGAAATTAAAGGATAAGACTTAGAAAGAAGAACTTAGTAGAATTACCTTGACTAGTTTTGGTGTATCTTGCTTTCTAGGGCTCCAATTTGAGTTCTACTACTTGGAAACTCTTGGAAATATTTGAGGTAAGTTGAGAGAAGTCAAAAAAAGCTTTGGAGAGCTTCAGGTCGTGGCTGGAGAGACAGAGAAGCAAATGACCAGATTTGACCCAAAATCAACACTTAATGGCTAAGAAACGGTATAACTTAAATTCTAAGGGGTATTTTGGGTATTTTACACATTACTTTCCATGTGTCTAACTCTAAAACATCCTTACCATAGTCACCACGTTACTGGTCAAAGTTGGTGAATCGTACCTTAGAAAGTGAAAACTAGTCATACTTTGACTTATGATCCTATATGGCCAATCTTATTGTAATTTGGTGGAACCTAGCCCCTTAACCAATCATTAAACATAAAAAGAAAGTCAATTAGACTCCAATTAACAATGCAAACATAGTATTAGTACTCAATTATTAGAATGCACAAAAAATGACATTACGCGATTAAGCCTAATATAAGCTAGCTTAGTGCAACTAAATACAAATTAGTGTCCTGAATGCTTGGAGCTGACAAATAAAATGTTATAAATGAGTCCTAGACATTGAATCAAGCCTATTTGACATGTTAAATACACCGTAAATTCCGCTCCGAAATACTGAAAATTACATTTTACTGGAAAACCTCTATTTGACCAAGTTATCAACAAGTACGATCTTAATGCATGTGCACATAGTATTGCTTTCATAATTATATTCTTTATTCTTTTAGCACACCGAGCTCTCTTCTCTGAGGGTATTGAACCTTTACACTGCATTGGGACACTTCGACAATCATTAGTGTAATAATATGTATGTAAATGCACATAACATAATGAATGAGTATGTTACTACAAAACTAGTATTAACGACTTCTAGTTGCCTAATATGCAATTAGAACGTATTTATTATTGGCTTAATATGCATGTGAGAATGTTGGGCACCACAAGAAATAACCGGGACCAGGCAAAGTAGTCCTTACATAAGCGACCTCCCTCAAGACCAATGGCCTCAGCACATTAGGGATGCCCCTGCATTCGCAACATGTTATAACTATGTAGAAGGAAACTGGTCATGTATTGATATAAAAAGGAGCTGTACAGCAAACAAGCTCGAAAAGATTGTATACGATTACAAAATCGATGTCCCTCTTCGCCTACCCACAGAGTTCAATTAACCACACACACCTCCTCGTGCAACTGCCTCATTCTCAGATGCAGTTCTTAGATGTAGTGTCCACTTCCCACTTAATTCATATATCAAATCGATCATCGATTATTATGGAGTTGTCCCCTTTCAACTAACCCCAAATACATATAGATATATGGTAGGTTTGTACATATTATACCATAAATTAGTTCTAGAATCCCCTGCACCTGAAGAGTTCGCTTGGCTCTACCAAGTGAAGTCGAACCTATCAGATTTTTGCTTCTTCTATGCGAACAAGTGGTCGAATCAAGCGATAAAAACCATCCATAGAGTCTGCAATAACATGGGAAAATGGAAAACCTATTTTTTTTTTACTTTGACTACGCGAATAATGGCTTCTTTCAAGACCCTGGAAGGTAAGTTTCAACTCATAGCTTACTTTCTATAAATATACCAATCTGATCGCATTTATATGTCATTACAGATAACAGAGAGTGTTCAAGACTCTCCAAAGAGTAGCTCGCGAGGGTGTAGAAAATAAACGACCTTCCAATCAAAGAATTTGATTGGAAAAAGCTTGGGAAAACTAAAAACCTGGTCACTTGCAGGCTGTTCTTAAAGGGAGCCGCTCTTCCATATTCTGCCAACCGTCTAACTAAACCTTCGAGCTCGAAGAAGAAGCAGAGGAAACAAAAAGAAGCGGGTGCATCATCTTCTAAACCCAGGAAATTAAAAGCACCTGCCTCTCCTACTGTCCCAGAACCACTATCTCCAGAAGCTCCAACGCCACCAATTTCTCAGTAGCAAGAAGGTAATTTTTCTATCATTCCTTCTCTTTGTCGCATTACATACCTCGCATGCTAACTAATCATATTTGTACAAAAATGATAAATGGCAGCAGACTGCTAGCACCACATTCAACACTTAGGTCAATGGCAAAGTCTAAGACACCAGACAGCACACCTTCCCCCTCAAAGAAAGGGAAAGAGAAGGTTGATACTTTAAAAAAGTGAAAGGTCGCCTTCGAGGATGTCCCTATGAGCTCGCCTCCTCATCCTACTAAAATTGCAAGCCAGCCTGAGCCATTCAAGAAAACAGCCACCTCTTCTGGGGGACCGAGCTAGGCCGACAAGGACAAGGAGCTTTACGTACTTCTTCACCAACTGCCAGAAAAAGCTGGCTTGAGTGCGGCCTTTCTCAACCACTTCACTTCTGAAGAAGGTTAGGAGAGGATGAAGCAACGACCAGCCAAGATCGCTTTAAGTGCTGCCATGATGATGTTGGCAAATGTAAGCATCTTCTATCTTCATTCCTCGGCACACTTTTCTTGTACTGATATGTGTTATATTTTCAGACTGTTGCAACTGCTATTTTGATGTATGACCCAGTCCTTGAATACATGGAGAAGAGCGAAAATGTCGAAGAAATGGCCCAAGCATTCGAAGACTTAAAGAAGATTCATGAGGAAGAGAGAAATTCCTTCGAGTCAGAGAAGTAGCAGTTGCGCGAGGATCTGACCAAGGAAAAGCTTAAAAAGGAGAAGCTTGAGAAAAAAATCAAAGAACTTGAGAAAACCATCTCTGAGCATCCGGATGTTCTGAAAAAAGGCGACAGTAGAGGCGGCTCGCAAAGCTGTAGAAGAGTTCAGAGCCACTGAAGGCAAGGAGCTCGAAGAAAAGGCCAGCGACATCACCTCATCAACTATAATATACAATATTTTCTACGATCATCCAAATTTTGACTTTTCCATCCTTAGTGAAGATGTGATCGAGCTTGTCCAGAGCTAGAAGGAAACCAAAGCTACAACAAAAACTACAAACAATGGAGCGAGCACATCTACATAATTATTTTTGTTTTTTTTTTTAATGTTTATCCATGTAAAACAATCAAAACACATTGCATTGTAATATAAAGGTGCATAATTTAACCAAGTAGTCAATCGCTAGGTGACTGATCGATACGCTATTGCAATTCGAATCCAACTAACTTAAAACAGGTTTTAAGTGTTAGGATAGGTTAGGTCGCTTAAGAAAACAGCAAGTATGAGTAATGTGGACTCACTACTGTTTTTCAGAAGTTCCACCGCAAAATAAAATATAGTAATATATCACTTCGAACGATGAATGTTTTGCTTAGTTACTTTGTTGTTTGAGGAGGAAAATTGCGTAATAAGACATGCTATGGCATGAAGCAAGGAGAAAATCCTAAGATTTTAAGAAATTTTAGAAATTCGACGATCTAAAATTTCAACCCCTCTAAATGAACGTTTTCATAGTCCCTTAAGAAGCAAGTAGGAGATAACATTCGGATCCCACTGTCCCCTGAGTTTTATGGTATTCAAATACTGCCATAAAACTATAAAAGATGAACCAAATAAAATCAAAGTAATAATCAAAGAAAAGACATCTTTATTGATGAATGATTACGAATGACAAGATGCCCCCCTGGTTGCTGAAAATAAAGATATATATGAAGATTTACTGATAATAGTGACTAAGTTGTTCTGCATTCCAAGCATGCTCTATCTTTTGTCTGCCAGTGCGAGCTAGTTTATATGTCCCAGGTCAAATCACGGTATCAATAACATATAGTCATTCCCAAGAAGATCAAAATACACCAGCACCGTGCTCTTTATTATTAGGTAGAACTTGTCGAAGAACAAGATCACTATCTTCAAATTGTCTATTTTTGACTTTAGAATTATAATATCGAGCAGTGTGCTGTTGATATGATGCGATCTGCAGTTGAGATTGCTCGCGCCTTTCTTCCAAAAGATTGAGCTCAATCCTCATCAGTGCATTATTCTGATCTTCTTCATAAGCAGATCGTCGTAGAGAGCTCACACCAATTTCTACTGGCACCATTGCTTCGTATCCATAAGCTAAAGAGAATGGACTTTCTCCAGTAGTGGTTCATTGAGTGGTGCGATAAGCCCATAATACTTCAGGAAGCACTTTTACCCAAGCTCCTTTGTGCTCTTCCAGCTTTGTCTTTAGGTTCTGTTTAAGTATCTTGTTTATAGCTTCGACCTGTCCATTGGCTTATGGATGAACAACAACAGAGAAGCTCTTCTTGATGCCTAAATTGTCGCAGAAGTTACGGAATTCATCACAGTCAAATCATTTCCCATTATTAGAAATTATAGTATGTGGTATACCATAATGGCAGATTATAGATTTGTAAACAAAATCTATCATCTTCTTTGCAGAAATGGTACTCAAGGCTTCAACTTCTATCCACTAGGTGAAATAATCAATTGTGACCACTGCATACTTCAATCCACCTCGCACAAATGGAAGCATTCCAATAATATCAATTCCCCATACTGCAAATGGCCATAGACTAGTCAATGGAGTTAGAGAAACATGTGGCATTCTAGGAACAGTTGCAAATCGTTGACATTTATCACACCTCCTAGCAAATTCCATTGTATCCTT
This sequence comes from Parasponia andersonii, assembly GCA_002914805.1. Lineage (NCBI taxonomy): Eukaryota > Viridiplantae > Streptophyta > Magnoliopsida > Rosales > Cannabaceae > Trema > Trema andersonii. The sequence continues at coordinate 48,487 of JXTB01000303.1, forward strand.
CTTCATAGTTAGCTAAAAATATCCTTGTCTAAGAACCTTGTTCGTAAGTGCTTGCCCCCTGAATGATTTCCGCATATTTCTTCATGAATTTCCCTCATAATGTAGTGTGCTTTTTCTTCATCAACACATAATAATAATGGCGAGCTAAAACTTCTTCGATAAAGCTTCCCGTCATAGATGATATAGCGAGCTACCTTCATTTGAAGTCACTTTGCATCGTCTTTGTTTTTGGGAAGATCGCCATTTTATAAATACTTCATTATAGGATCCATCCATGATAGTCTTTTGTTAACAGGCATGGTCACTTGGGCTCTACTTCGATACTCGGTTTCGCTAGAAACTCGACAAGAACCTCCTTTAATAGTTCTGCATCTTTCATTGAGGCGAGCTTAGCTTGAGCATCTGCCCGAGTATTCTTAATACGAGGAAGAAGTTGAATGCTATAAGTAGTAAATGTTGAGAATAGTCATTGTTCCTCATGTAAGTAGGCTATCATTCTTCCTCCTCTTACTTGATAATCCCGATCACTTGACAAACGACCAAATGGGAATCACTATATACCTCAATCATCTCGACCTTCATTTCTTGTGCGAGCTTTAGCCCAGCTATCAGTGCTTTATATTCTGCCTCATTATTTGACGCTGGAAATTCAAAGCGAAGTGCACAATGAATATTATGCCCTTCAGGACTAATTAGTACTAAGCCCATACCGGCTCCATTCTCGTTTGATGATCCATCGACATAAAGTTTCCACAATCTTGATAAATCTATAGTAGGCTTTCCAATCACTTATATGGGAAGATTGATATCATACGTGAACTCTACAACAAAATCTGCGAGAGCTTGACCTTTAATCACAGTGCAAGGTTAAAAATTGATGTCAAATTGACTCAACTCAACAACCTACTTAAGTAGTCGTCCTGAAGCCTCAAGTTTTTGCAAAACCTATTTTAATGGAAAATTCGTGAAAACTTTGATAGAGTATACATGAAAATAAGGTCGAAGCTTCCTGGATGTGACAACAAGTGCTAACGCCAACTTCTCCATCTCTGGATATCTTGTTTTGGCATCAAATAATCTTTTACTTATGTATTATATAGATTGTTGTATATTTTCTTCTTCTCGAATTAACACAGCATTTGTCGCATATTTGGAAACAGTGAGATACAAGTATAACTCTTCCCCCGGATTTGGCTTCGACAAGAGTGGAGGAGAACCCAAGTGTGTTTTTAATCCTTGGAATGCCTGCTCACATTCTTCTGTCCACTTGAACCTCTTCAAACCCTTCAATACTTTGAAGGATGGTTGGAATTTATCAGTTGAGCTGGATATAAATTGACTCAGTGTAGCCACTCTTCCCGCCAGGCTCTGCACATCTTTGGGTTTACGAGGGGATTGCATATCAATTAGTGCTTGTATCTTTTAAAGGTTAGCTTCAATGCCTCGCTGATTGACCATGAACCCCAGGAATTTTCCAGATCCTACTCCGAATGGGCTCTTTTAGGGATTCAGCTTCATCTGATAAATCAAAGAATTTTGAACATCTCATCAAGGTGCTTGACATGATCTTTAGCTTTCTTCGACTTTACCAACATGTTGTTAACATATACCTCCATTGTCTTGCCAATTTGTTTTGCAAACATCGTATTGACAAGATGCTGATAAGTCGCTCCTGTGTTGATGAGTCCAAAGGGTATCTTCTTGTAACAGTACAATCCTTGATTAGTGATGAACGAGGTATGCTCCTCATCCAGCTCATACATGGAGATTTGACTGTATCCAGAATATGCGTCTAAAAAGCTTAAGAGTTCATGCCCCGACGTTGCATCTACAAGCTGGTCGATTCTTAGAAGGGGAAAACTGTCCTTCGGGCATGCTTTGTTGAGGTCGGTGAAATCGATGCAAGTTCTCCACTTCTCGTTGGGCTTCTTTACCAAAACCGGGTTTGCAAGCCAGTTCGAGTAAAAAGATTCCCTCATGAATCCAATTTCGAGTAACTTCTCTACCTCTTCTTTCAATGCGACGTAGCATTCTGGATTCATGGCTCTTCTTTTCTGCCTTAAAGACTTCTTTGTTGTATCTATATTAAGGCGATGACACATAATATTCAGATTTATCCCCACCATATCCGAATGTCACCATGCGAAGATATCCAAGTTCCCTCAGTATTGGTCTTCCTAGTACAACATTGAATGCAGAGGGGTAATCTACAACCAAGAATTGAGTCATTACCGTTGAAACCCTTGGATAAGTTCCAACGTTGACCATTAACTCAATCATGCCCCTAGGCATTATACTGTTACCAATAAATCCGTAAAGTGGAGTGACAGCGAGATTTAGGTAGCTTTCACTCAATCCTATTTTTTTGAAGGTGTCATAGTACAAGATATCGACAGCACTTCTAACATCGACCAATACTCGCCATAACTGTGTGCTTCCACAGTTGATCTTTATGACCAGTGCATCATTATGCGGGTAATGGACCTTCCTTGCATCCTGCTCCATAAAGGTAATATCCATATCTGATACCCATTGAAGCGTTTGTGGTTGCTGCTCAAGTTGCATGACATTGGTCAATGGCTGCTGTCGAGCTTCTCGTGCATACTATCTTGTGCCCTCTTCGAATCTCCACCAATATGCGGTCCTCCAAAAATAGTTCACAATTCGCATTGAATTTCTGGAGGTCGCTGTTGGTTTTCTTCTCGTCTTTCATTGTTCTGCCTGGTGTACTACTGCAGCCACCATTCTTTAATCAATCTTTCAATTTCATCCATCAAGGCATAGCAGTTATTGGTATCATGTCCAATGTCATTGTGATACAGGCAGAAATTATTGATCACGCCTTGTTCTATCCCGTTTTATCAGTTCTGATTGACAATATCGCTCCTGCTGGTTTGTGACCATATAGATATGATCTATGGATGCGTTCAATTTAGTATAGTTATTGAATCTCATAGGAGCTCTTGGAATATCCTGCTTTTTCTGTTTGGGTTGCTTCTCAGTTGATTGTTCGCTACTTCTTTTGTTAGATTTCTTGCTATTATTATTATTGGTTGTGATCACATCTTTAGCAGAATCTTTTCCACCTTTCTTCTTCATCTTACAAAGTTCTCATGTGAAGATTCTACCCTCAGATGCTGACCAACCCTTCGATAGAAGTCTTCAAGGATTCTGCATTCTCACTCAAGTAACTCTTCCCAGAGTTTAGTCTCTGGTCGCATCCCGGCCATCAATAGAGTTAAAACTCCCCCTTCAGGTGGTTGTTGATATTTGCCAACTCTGAGGTAAAGTAGTTGAGGTAAGATCGTAAAGTTTCCTCTAGACCTTGCTGAATAGCAAATAGACTGACAAGTGGAATAGTAAAATTCTTCACAACATGGAATTATCTCAAGAACACAGTCTGAAGTTGTTGCCAGGACGAGATTGAACCGGACTTAAGTCCTCAGAACCACTTCTTCGTTGCTTCTATGAGAATTACAACAAAACATCTGCAACGTATGAGATCATCGACATGATGGAGTTCCATCAGGTCACTGAAGTGATCCATATGATCCTGTGGATCAATTTTCCCATCAAAAGTATTTAGGGTGGGAAATTTGAATCTAGCAGGTAAGGCAGCAGCTCAAACTTCCTAGTTGAATGGCGATTGACGATACCCATTAGCGAGCTCATCGTCCTAACCAGTAAGTGCATCTAATAAGATTCTTAAATTATGAACATCGATGTTCAGAGGAAGAGCATTATCTCTTACTGATGGCAAGGGTGGCCTTTGGTCGTTATCACGATATAAGGCAGGTTGGTCAGGCAAGATCTACTGCAACCTTTGTGAGGATTCCAATGTAATAGTGTGACGAGATCGACTTCGGTCGACATGATGCGATGTGGATCGCTCATGACTACGTCGCTGTTCTAGGTGTTGTCTCAGGTCTGCAGAATTTTGTCTCGTCTCCCTGCCAATCCTTTCAAAGACACTCATCGATTGACTTTTTTGCTCATTGTTTAGACAATCACGATTGATGGTTGCTCTCCGAGAAGGTTGTCCATGAACATGATCAGTGCTTGAACTCTCAGTACCAGATTCCAGAGGAAAGTCTGTGAACTTGCTTTTTCCCTTGGAGGTGCGATCTCCATGACGCTCCTGCTGGGCTCTGTACTAGTCGCGGTTCCCTGTCTTTAGGATCTGAATTCCTCTCTCAGTTAGTTGAGCAGGACATTCATGCTATGGTAGAGTCACCATCTGTCCCTCAGCAAATCATCGTAGAGAATCATTAATCTGATCAGTGATTTGCTGAAGGTTCAGTAGTGTCTTTCCTATGCGATCCTATCTCTAGACAATGTTTTCTAGTGCGGTCACAGAAGGCAGATCCTAAGCAGGATCGACTTGTGCAGCAGCAGTGCTTTAGGGTTGGTTTTGGCTAGTTCTAGCATTTTTGGTAGTGTTTTTGGTGTTTTCCATTGTTGAAGAAGTGAAATTGACCAACTTTTTACTGGAATAGCCCTCCTTCTAGCGCCAATTGTTGACGGAAGTTTTGTCAACAAGTAATTTAGGAAATTTCGAGATGTGGTTGTGTGTGAAAAGGGTTGATCAATCAAAGCAAATAAAGAGACAAGAATTTTATTGTGGTTCAGCAGCCGACGAAGCAACACCTGGTGCTGCCGTCCAATTTTGTCGCCCCTCGCCAGAGAAAAAGCGATCTGAAGGTCACACCACTGGAACGGAAAATCGACCGCCGTTTCCTCCTCTGATGTCTAATCAACTTACCGTCACCGCCGTTGAACTCGTCTCGACTCCAGCTTTCTTTTCCGACTACTCTCGGCCTTTAACTCGGCTCCGATGAGTAGTTGACTACTATAGCAATATTATAATATTAAATTTTTATGGTATTTTCGTAATTATTTTGGAATTAAGTTATTTATCCTGAGAAAATTTTACCATGTGAAAGAGGAAATTGAAATATAAAATCTCATGATTTTGAAGTGTTGAAAGGTAACCGGAAGATTGTTAATTATCAGAATGAAAATGTGGCATTTTCTAATTATTTTCCAAATGTGTTATTTTTATAATTTTCAGATTTTTGAGCCAATTTAATGCTTGAGATCTCGAAACTGAGTTCTGACTTCAAATTTGGACTCAGTAAGCTCGGGACATGAATTTTGATATTAAATATCACAATTTTCTCAAGTGGCATGAAAATCGAGAAAATAGCTCGTGATTTGTACCGTTTTGCGTGCAGCGGCCGGTTCTGCACTGGGACCTATTTCCAATGCACTTTATATCTAACCCAACATTTTTGGGTGTTTTGAATTCAGTGGTGATCTCTATTTCTCAATCTGAGACTCCATTTGAAAAGTCAACTTTTCAAGTGAATGTGACGAGATTCAAGAACGACTATCTGAACAACCAAGTGATCAATTGAGAATATTGCGAGCGTCGTTAGCTCAACATAACTACTATTTCGAGGTAGGGAATTCAATTGCCTTGTTTCTCTTATTTTTACTGAAAATTGGAATTTATTATGAAAAGTGAAATTTCGTGATTTTATTAAATTAAATTATTTGAATGATTATTTTAGTGAATTATGAACTTGTAAAATATTGTAGACTACTCTAGATATTTTATGTATGATTTCGTATAAGTCTTATACTTTGGATTTGATTAAATCAAAGGAAGTAAACCGTCAAATATTTTAAGTACAAAATGGATTTTTCATATAAAAATCAGAGCATGCCTAGAATGTTAAACCCCTGCATGGTTGTTTGAGACTCTACATATTGCACATTTCATACGATCATGCATGAGAGTAATCTTAAGCATCACGGTCTTGTAGTAGGCGGACTAGTACACCCGCTTTCGATGAGAGCCCATGAACCAGTGCGGGATTTGTTTTTTGATTATCTCCATTCGGTAGGCATAGGCATTCGGTGCCCCTCCAGTTCGGTAATATTAGACACATGGGTGTCCCTCTGGTTTTTAGAGATAGATGTCAGGCAGGGAGCACTCAATACATGTAGTATAAGTTGCTCTAGTCATGATGAGAGGATGAGAGCTCATGTGTTGTGTTGATTTATGTGATGTGCATTATGCTTATTTTATTAAGACTTTTATATGTTTGACCTGGACATTTGATTTTGGTTTTTAGCATGATTTTCTGTAAATGGTTTAAATCCTTAATATTTATAGAAATGTTTTCTAGTACTACTAACCATGCAAGTGTTTTGAGAATTATAAAAAGACTTTCCCAAAAAGAGAAATTGGGTAATCTACTTGGCATTTTATGCTCACCCTTCCTACTTTCTCCACAGGTGGTGTCCAGTGTAACATTGACGCTCAACAAATGGGATAACAAGCTATCTTTTACTTATAGTTTGTGACTTGGTAATGCTAGGATTGTGAATTTAAGACTTGTGTTTAAGTCTTATTAAATAAATGGATTATGCAAGTATTAAAATTAAGTGTGTTAGTATGAATGTTTCTGTAAACTATATATGTCATACTAACTTGATTGTTGAGGTGTGAATGATGATGCTCAATTAACTATTTGAACTTTTATTTTTCTAATAATTTTTTCAGTCTGTGTTTATTGGTGACTATAAATTGTGGGGTAGGCTCACTGGATGGAATTTCAAATACTTTTGTTTATCGTATTGTTTTAAAATTTTAAAACCCTTTTAATATATATATTTTTTTTATTTAAATTAAAGAATTTCCAATTCTAACGAAATTCCTCTACTTCCACTACCCTGGGTTTGGGTCGTGACAATAATAGAGTTTAAAAAAATTGAAGCTAGAACTAGATCATCACTACTACTATTACTTTATTCTAATTGCTCTAGAGCTCAAAATACTCGCACCTACTAGGAGTGGAACAACAGTTTATATTGTTCATGCACGTCACGTGCCACTTCTTAAGCACACCATCAAAGCTCCCGGTGCAAATGGTACAACCATTGTGGTGGTCACCCTCCTCCCCAAAGTGGCCTGCGAAGGCCGCGACACACCTAACGGGCCCTCTATGGCCCACCAAAACCGACAAGAATGTGTGCTGACCATTCAGTTCCCTGGCCTAAACCTGGCTCATGGAGTCAACGAAGTCACTGACCACGTAGTTGGCCATGCTAGCAAGAAACATGATTGCGTCGGTGTGGCCTTGGAGGGCCCCACCATACTGGAGCTGGCCCAAGTACCATCCCTTGAGCTTTTGATCTTCATTGCTTTTCTTAGTCATTAAGTTGTTAGTTGTTTTTACTTTTTTTAATTTTTTTTTCGTTTGGAATAATTTGGAACTTTTAGTATGTTATTTTTAGTAACTGCCTTTTGGACAAGTAGGAAATGTTTTTGATTTTTTCCCAAAAAAGCAGATTTTCAAGTTTACCCTTTTAAGTATAAACAACTTTCTCTTATATGCAATTATGATATTTACTAGATTATACTATCTTAGTTGAATAGTTTATTCATCTGAAAAAGATTCCATGACTTTATTTGTGTATAAAGAAACAAATATGATTAAGTGTTAATTATGGGGAAACTTGTTTCTTTATCTAAGTCTAGATAAAGAAGTTTACAATCTGTAAATAAAGATGGAATACTTTATTTACTATAGGTCGTAGTATTTGTCTATCTCAACGGGAATGATGTGTCTCAAATCATTGAAGTATCTGACTTCTGATAAAAACACTAATACAACATAAACAAGTTATGTGTATTGAATTGGACCAGGTAATATAAAGAATTGGAATGTCGTAATGCAATTCTTATATTATCACAAACTAGCTCTTAGCATATAGATCTGAATCTCTGATGTTTGACTGGACTTGCTTTTATGAGTTATAGGCTTTTTGATTTGTTAAAAGACTAACCTTTATGAAATAAGAGGTGAACTCTGGCATATTAGAGGTTATGACTTATGAATTTGTGGGAACACCAAATAGTTAAGGACACTATACATTAATGCCACTTTAGGTTATTTCAAGATTCATGGAATAATTAAATCTAAGATTTTAGTATTCACTTTGTGAATGCCACTTTAGGTTATTTCAAGATTCATGGAATAATTAAATCTAAGATTTTAGTATTCACTTTGTGAATTGGTTGATAATTTTTTCTAAATGGCCATTGAGAACAAAATTATCGACAACATTATTCCTTGATAGAAAGATGGTAACTTAAAGGTAAATAAGTGTTGGAGGGTTATTATGGTAATTTCACCTATCCAACTACGGCATTGTGTAGGGATTCTATATGTGGTATAGAATATGCTAGATGGATCGGTTAATCAAAGTTAGTTGATTAAATCTCTATAAAAGGCATGACATTTAATCTAAGAGTGTAGCATTGGGCCTTTTGTGGAGTGTCCCCTTTACTAATAATATTTATATAAATATCGTAATAAGAGTTATTATGTATTTATAATATTATTGGAGCTTAGATTATTTAGATCTAATAGGTCCCTTGTCTAGCTCAATTAAGCTCATTAATTGGTTGGTGGTATTTGTGAAATTAGTTTCATGAAACTGTGTAAAATAATAATTCTACACATAAGTTGGTATTTTTATAAATAAGTTTCATGAGTTGGCATATTTATAAAAAAATACACCCAAACCCCAAATTGGAGAACAAGCCCAATCTTAATTAGACTAGGGTTAGCAGTTTTGGGTCCCATATATATAAGATATATGAGAGAAAAAACTACATAGTAATTCTTTGAGAGTCATACGCATAAGGCACAGGGAGAGAGGAGAATTCGGCCACCCTAGGCTAAGTGAGAGAGAAAAAGTTTCCTATTATCTCACAGTTCCATCTCATATCCCAGTGTTCCATAGGATCAAGAAGGTGTTCTTGATCGTTCTCCTACATAGGTTTCAACTTGGTACCCACTCATCTCATCAATCAAAAGCAAGAGCATAGACAAGAAGATCTAGAGTTGAAAGTTTGATCACCATCAATAAGGAGATCTAGGAAGAACACACTACAAGAGGTAAACCCTAATCTCATCTCTATGGATTTTATATCTAGATTTGATTTATGCTGTACATGATCCTGTATATGATGCATGTGTGTTATATGGTTATGAAAAACTATTTTTATGTAAAAATTGTAAAACCTAAATCCGTTAATTTTTCCACTGCATTCATAATATGATCATGTATTTTCCATATCTGCATGCATGCATGATTTTTCTAAGTGTTAGGTCAATTTTTCTTACAGGAAAAACCGAAGAATATGACAGAGATACGAAGTTTCCTCGGTTTAGCAGGCTATTACTGTCATTTTGTTTCAGAATTTCTCAAGGGTTGCATTACCATTGACAAGGTTGACCAAGAAGGATGTCAAGTTCATTTGGTATAGTGATTGTGAAGAAACTTTTAGGAAATTGAAGCACAATTTGGCAACTGCACCTGTTCTTATAGTTCCTGAGAGTAATGAACGTTATGTGGTATATACCGATGCTTCTAAGACGGGATTGGGATGTGTTCTAATGCAAAATGATCAAGTTGTAACGTATGCTTCTCGTCAGTTGAAGCCACATGAGAGGAACTATCCTACCCATGACCTAGAGCTTGCAGCAATAATTTTCGCACTCAAAATTTGGAGGTGTTATCTGTATGGTGTGAAATTTGAAATATTCTCTGACCATAAGAGTTTGAAATATCTCTTCACCCAACAAGATCTGAATTTGAGGCAATGAAGATGGGTTGAGTATATGGAAGATTATGACTTCGAACTACAATACCATCCCAGCAAGGCCAATGTCGTAGTTGATACCTTGAGTAGAAAACCGCTTAGCTCATTAGCGGCACTTATATTTCAAGATTGGAAGAACTCACTGACAATTGGTGATTATAANTATAACTTGCAGTACTTTGAGTCTGGAAACACTGTTTACCTTTGTAATATTGTTGCCACACCTGCGCTTTTCCAAACAATGCAACAAAGTCAATGGCAAGACCAAGAGTTGAGAACAATCTGTAAACAACTCGAAAGTGGTGAACAATTAGAAGGTTGGAGTACAAATAGAGAAGGATTTATGCTTTTTAAAGGCAAGTTAGCAGTAGCTAATGATCCTTATCTTAGAGAGACCATTCTCACTGAAGCTCATAAGTCCAAGTTTGCAGTACATCCATGTAGCACAAAGATGTATCATGACTTGAAGAGATAGTATTGGTGGAAAGATATGAAACATGACGTAGCTACTTTTGTGATTAAGTGCAATACATGTCAGCAAGTTAAAGTTGAACACCATAGACCAGTTGGACTACTACAGCCTTTACCTATACCAGAGTGGAAGTAGGATAAAATCACCATGGACTTTGTAATGGGTTTGCCTATGACTCGAAGAAAGAACGATGCAATTTGGGTAATTGTTGATCGTATGACAAAAACTGCTCATTTCATATCAATCAGATCTGATTTTTCACTCAATAAGCTTAGTCGTCTCTACATTGACAATATTGTTCGATTATATAGAGTGCCATCAAGCATAGTTTCAGACAGAGACCTAAGATTTACTTCTAAAAACTGGAAAGCATTGCAGAGAGCTTTGGGAACAGAACTAAATCTCAGTACTGCTCACCATCCTTAGATAGATGGCCAATCTAAGAGGACTATTCAGATTCTATAAGACATGCTTCACTCTTGTGTACTGGATTTTGGTGGAAGCTGGGATGATCACCCGTCATTGGTGGAGTTTTCTTACAACAACAGCTACCAAACCAATCTTAGCATGGCTCCATGTGAGATATTATATGGGAAACCCTGTAGATCACCCTTGTGTTAGACTGATGTAGAGGAGCGTGTCATTCTTGGGCCAGAACTAATATAAGAGACTACTGAGAAAATTAATAAGAATCTACAGGGACTTAAAGTCATGCAGAGTCGACAGAAAAGCTATGCGGACCCAAAGAGACGTGAAGTAGAGTTCAAAGTTGGTGATCAAGTATTCTTGAAAGTGACGCTAAAGCGTGAGATCACTAAATTTGGGCTTAAAGGCAAATTGGCTCCAAGATATAATGGACCATTTGAGATTACTTCTAGAATTGGGCTCTAGCGTATCGCTTGGAATTGCCACCACAATTGGGCCGAGTGCACAATGTTTTTCACATCTCGATGCTCAAAAAGTATGTGCCTGATCCGTCGCATGTTATTCAGTATGTGGAAGTGCCATTACAAGAGGATATAACATATGAGGAACAACCAATTCGAATACTGGGGAGAGAGCTCAAAGTACTTCGAAATAGGCAGATACCACTTGTCAAGATTCTTTGATAACACCAAAAGGAAGACGAAGCCACTTGGGAGCTATAAGCAAAAGTGTATAAAAAATATCCTCATCTATTTAATTTCCAACTTGAAGTTGTACTTTGACCCTTGTATCGAATTTCGAGATGAAATTCTTTTAAGGGAGAGAGGATGTAAAATCCTAAATTTTGGAAGATTAATTAAGTAATTTTAATTCAAGGCTATTTTGGTAATTCTACATTTTCGAATTATTTTAAATTAAATTATTGGTGTTGAACCTAACAAAATAAAGTCTAGGTACATTTGGGGTAAAAGTGAAAAAGAAATTACAAACCAAGGACAAAAAAGTAATTAAGGATGGACTAAAGTGAAAGAATCTTTTTAAAATTTGTGGCCAAAGTGGAATTTCATAAACTTTTTCTGTCAAACCAGATTACATCATGTGTCCAACTGCTGGTGTTAGTTGGAATAAATTTCCAAAAAATATTTTCATAAAATCATTTTCAAGAACACCATAGTTTTGTAAAATCAAGAAACACAGCGGAATTGGTCGTTTAAAATTTTTCTTGTTATAAAATATTTCGGATCGTGATCTAACATAAATTAACTCTTAATCTAGACAAGAACAATACCCGGATTCACTCCACAACCTTTTCGTCTTCCCGTCTATTCTCGAAAGTCATTTGATTAATCTGGTAGGTGGTCACTGTAACGCCCTCTTTATCCTCCTACTACTAGTGGAAATTTATTAACTTTTTATTTACAAGGTGTTACTTTTGGAAGATAATCCTATAATTATTTTTCCAAAATACGGGCCAGTTCGAACCTTTTTTTTTTTTAATTTTAAAACTCTATGGATAGGTGACTTTACTTCCATACATAATCAGTATATACATATATTACACAATGAAACATATTAAACAGGTACTAAAAAAAA
>JXTB01000303.1:80635-99373 GCA_002914805.1 Parasponia andersonii
GATTTTAAAATTTTGAATTTAAAATTTAATCTATCAATTTTCATAAAACTATGGATAAATTAAATTAATTTTAAAATGAAAATAATTAAAATTATGGCCAAAAATACGAAACGTGTCGGGACAAGCCGACGGACGGAACGGGAAGCTCGTATGTGGCCAGGCTCAAGACAATTATCGGGCACCAACGGGCTCACATAACGCTACACGGCCTCGCTCGGGACAACTCCCGAGCGGGCTCTCGTAATTCTCGCACGTTAAACGTACAAGGCGACACCCTGAGCGGCGAAGGCACGGGAGGCCACCCGCGTGGCCGGCGCACAGGAGGCCGCCCACTGGCCATGCACGAATCACATCCGCGCGGCTAGCGGGGCCGTGCCCACGCAGCATACGTAGGCTGGCTGACGGCAGTCCCGTGCAGATCACGTCTGCACAGTCAGTAGGGTCGTGCCCGCACTGCATGTGTGGGGTGCACTCGATTGGCCTGCGTGGGGAGGTAGACCGCAGGCCACGTGCGGCCAGCGGTGCCTCACACGCGCGGCCATGCATGGGGTCGTGCCTGCGCGGTCAGTTCGCACGGCTCCTAGCCGTGCACCGCTTCATCGTTTCGTTCATTTTTTTTTTTAAATTGAAAAACAAAAAACAGTTTTCATAAAACTCCAAAAATAATTAAAGATCAAAATATTTCCATGCATAGTTTTATCAAGAACATAAAATATGAACACATAAAAATTAAGAACATGCCAGAAAATAAAAATCAAAATAAACATGATCATTTTCTCATAGCAACATCTAATCAAATAATCATTCAAACTCATTGAATCTATTGACCATCATACAAGCTAGAGCATACTCATAATATGAACAAGACCAAACATAAACAAAACCTTTCCAGAAATCAAAAACATCAATCAACAAGAGAATAGACCGGAGTAAAATATACTAGATTAACAATAAAACCATGCTCTGGTACCAATTACTGGTGTAATTATTTTCAAGAACATCATAGTTTTGTAAAATCAAGAAATGCAGCGGAATTGGTCGTTTAAAATTTTTTTTTTTACAAAACGTTTCAGATCGTGATCTAACATAAATTAACTCTTAATCTAGATAAGAACAATACCCGGATTCACTCCACAATCTTCTCGTCTTCCTGTCTATTCTCGAAAGCCGATTGATTGATCTGGTGGGTGGTTACCTTCTTGATCCCCCAACAAAGAGATCCGTAGATGAACAAGAAGACAATCTCCTCAAACCAATTTCTCCGGGATGGCCGAAACACCAAGGACAGTGAATCCCTAGTGGTAGCCAATTTTCTCTGCTCTCTCTCTCTCTGTTATACGTGTGACACTCTCTTCCCTTAGGAGTGTTTCACGTGTAACACTTGTATATATATGCTAGAGAACTTTTCTCTTAACTATAGAGAGATTAGTAAACCCTAATCGACTTATTGGGCATGTTGGGCTCAACTGATTATCAAATAACTAGTGGGCTTTTATTTGAGCTAGACAGGAGACCAGATGGATCCATAAAGCCCAAGCTCCAATAGACCATATACCCAATATCATAATTAACTCTTAATTATGATTGGACCTTGTCCATTAATGTTGGAGCATACCACTATAAGCACAATATTGAACTTTTGGACTAAACGTCATTTATTTTTTTGTGAAGCTTATTAACAATTAATTAGCTTGACCCATTTAGCATATACTATACCTGTAGACATACCCCCAATGCAATGCCATACTAGTATGGTGAAATTACCGTATTACCCCTCTAGTACATATTTACCTTTGAGTTGCCATTTTTCATCTAATGGATAATAGATAACTATGCTGTTTGTATCTGCTTATACCAACACAGTCAAATTCACATAGTGAATACCGAGGCCCTGGTTTATATTATCCAAATACTTGAAAAAGTTCAAAGTGACATCATATGCATAGTGTCCATCATGAAAAACATTCTATACATTTCATATACCTTATCTTCCAAGATACTGGAGTTCGAACCATAAATCGGAACTAGTCCTTTAGTAACTCAAAAAAAAAGTAAAATACATGAAAGTAAGTTCGTTAATCACTAGGATTAAGGTTTTCTACAATAGTGCTAGATTAGTAAAATTAGAAATTAGAGTTACGGCACTTAACCTCAAATTCTAATTAACTAGGTCTTGCTCGATACTATTATTACTTTCTTATAACATACTAGTGTTTCTATCCGAAGACTCACTTTGATAATTAGAGACTTCATTAATTAAATAGACAATACTACATTCTGTAATGCCCAAGATTCTCACATGCATAATAGGCCAATAATAAACATATTCATATTACATAATAGACATATCATGAAACTAGTGTCAATTTTATGATAAATTGCTCATTTGATCGTTAAATTCTTTTAATATATATTATTATACTAATGGTTGTCGAAGTGTTCCCATGCAGTGTAAAGACTCAATACCCTCAGAGAGAGAGCTTGGTGTGTGAAAAGAACAAAGAATATATTCATGAATAATAATACTATATGCACATACATTAAAAACCATGTCTATTGATAACTTAGTCAAATAGTAGTTTTTTCGGTAAAATGTATCTTTCACGCTTTTCAGAACCAAATTCACTGTGCATTTAGCACATCAAATAGCTTTAATTTAATGTTTAAGACTCATTTCTAGCATTTTTAAAAAAAAGTTCATTCCAGGTAAGCACGAGATGACAGTCATTATAATGAACTATGTTTAATTACACTAAGCTAGCTTAGATTCAGCTTAATCGCAAAATGTCATCCTTGTGCATTCTATGAATTGGGTAATTATATTATATTTGCATTATCAATTAGAGTCTAATGGACTTTCTTTTTATGTTTAATGATTGGTTATGAGTCTAAGTGCCATCAAATTATAATAAGATTGGCCATATAGGATCATAAGTCAAAGTATGATTAGATTTAACTTTCTAAGCTAGGTTTCACCATTTTGGTCTACACTTGAGTGTATAGGATCGACCAGCAACGTGGTGAGTATGCTAAGGATGTTTTAGAGCTTGAAAAATGGAAGGTAATGAGCAAAATACCTAAAATACCCCTTAGATTTTAAGTTATGTCATTCTTAGCCTTTAAGTATTGATTTTTGACCAAATCTGGTCATTTCTTTCCTCTTCCTCCCCAGCCATGACTTGAACCACTCCAGCCACTTTCTATACTTCTCTCAACTCCTCTTATCCATATCTAAGAGTTTCCGAGTGATAGAACTCAATTTGGAGCTCAAGAAAGCAAGATAGGTTCAAACTAATCAAGGTAATTCTACTTGTTCTTCTTCCTAGGTTTTGTGTTGTTAGTTCAATTCTCCACTTGATACTACTTAAGTAATGTTTCCTATAGGTCCTCTTGAGTCCTAAGATCAATTTCAAAGCCTTAGAAATCAGTTTTGTGGAAGTAGAAGGCAAGAGCTTCAACAAAAATTCAAACTAGTCAAGGTGAGTTTTTTTGTTGAGTTTAGAATTGGTAATTTATTTCCATTGCTTTAGCTCTTTAATTAAAGCTTTTATTTGATGAATTAAGTTCTAAAGAAACCTTATATATGGCTTGAAACACAGAATTTAAGTGGAAGATTAAAGTTAGTCTTAAAGCCCTAAAGTTTGCTACTTGTGGATTCAAGTGTTTTCAAGTGTTTCCATTGTTAAAATAAGCTCCCCATACTTGTAATCTGATTTTATAAAATTGAAATGTATATTTTGTTGATCCCATGATGTAAATATATTTGTTTCGTTGCTATTTGTGAAAATAGAAAAGTGTAAAAGTGGTTTTAAACTTTGTTTAAAATTAAAGGAATTCAAGTATACCTAGGTTGCTCTAAATGATCCTCTTTGAGTTATATAGGAAATTGGCTTGTTGATTGTTATTACAGGTCTTAAACTATGATTTTAATCATGTGCGGATATCCTAAAAATAGGGGAGGTGCTGTTCAAATATTTTTAGAACCAAATGGTACCATTTAGAAGCTAATGGACTAGTTTTTATGAAAGTAGATGACATTTTGGTTCGTTTTGTGATTAGGGTTCCTTCTTTTGTAAAAGTTGTGATTCGGTCTTGTACTTGTTTTCTTTAAGCATTTTACATTGTAGTAATAATGTTAGTAATAAAATTGACATTAGGTCTTCCACACACCTTGCCACAGAGGATACTGACCCTTTCCACTATCTTTTCTACCGGACACAAGGTAAGTGAAGAATTATTTTAACTGCATCACAAGGACAATAGTAGATACAAGATGTTTTCCTATATACTTATGTATATTATTTTAATTATATGTTATTTATATTATTGTTGCAAAGCTTACGGAAACATAAGCATGGCATGATCATTAAGTATGATTTTCAAAGAAGTGAAGTTTTCTACACATTAGATTTAAAGTAGTACCATTGTACTAATTTTACGAGATGTGTTTTAAGTACAGTGTTTAGTCTGTCTGCGTTAGGTAAGTATGATTTGCACAGGCATCCTTCCCACATAAGTGGGCACGGCTTACCGACTACCGGGACTAAGCATTGTACTATGAGATTTATCAGGTGCATTACTTAGTCGGTCTGCGTTGGGTAGGTATGGTTCATATTGGCCATGTGTTTCCTTCCCGCACAAGTGGACACGGCCTACCTATTGCCGCGACTTTGTAATGTACTCAAGGACCCCATAAAGAAATATTTTCTTAGAAAAGTGCATCAAAATGAAAAGTTATGAAAGAAAGAGTACAATGGGAATTTCAATAAAGTTTATGCATGAAACATGTTCACAAGCATGCATGATCTTTACTTACTGAGCATTAGCTCATTTAGTTCCTGTGATGTAGGTGAGGACGTTTTTGATGCATAGGGTTGCTGGTTGGCTAGCACACTTTCTTGTCGCTATGATCATACCGATGTAGACGAGCTTGACTTGTGGGCGGTGTTTTCTTTGTATTTTGTTATTCTAGTATGTTGTAAATATTACTGCTGATGGCAAGATAAACTGATAAGGAGTTTTTAGTTGTATATTTTGTAAAGACACTTTCAAAAAGTAATGCCACACAGTCTCTTTTGTTTTAGAGCTCGAAAAGTTTAAATTTGGCCCACCTTTTTTCAAAAACTAAAAATATGGTTTATAAAAGAGTAATACTTCCTAGTCTGACCTGCATAGTCATATAGTTAAGCTAGGGGGTGTAACACATTCTATGGCATAGTAAAGTATTCCATCTTCAATATGAAAAATACGAACAATTTAATTTAGACATAATAAAATAAAGAATATAATGTCTCCCACATATGAACTCATCATACGAATAATTCTTTATTACTCATTTTATATCTTGTAATCTTTTAGATATTCGCATAAGATAAACATACACATCACATATATATCAATGGGACATAAATGAAATAGAAATCCATAACATGGAATGTATTAATAACAAATAGATACTAATTAATCCAATAAATATTGTTTATAATGTCTAAATAATAAACTGTTTTATAGGACATTATTCCAACACCCACTACTACAGTTTCTGAAAATTGCATATAAATCCCCTAGCTCTTTCTTTTTCCTCACCGAAGTCCCCCGAACACACCCTCAGCTATTATTCATTCGCCGCAACTCTAGCCTTCGTCGTGCCCAACGCGCCTACCCGCCGTGACTAGAAGACCACGATAAAGCAACGCCTAGTGCCGCCGTCCAGTTTTGCCGCCCCTCGCCGGAGAAAAAGCGATCCGAAGGTCGCGCCACCAGAACGGAAAATTATCAGCTGTTTCCTCCTCCGGCGTCTGATCAACTCACTGTCACTGCCGTTGAACTCGTCTCGACTCCAGCTTTCTTTTTCGACCACTCTCGACCTCTAACTCGGCTCCGGTGAGTAGTTGACTGCTGTAGCAATATTATAATATTAAATTTTTGTGGTATTTTCATAATTATTTTGGAATTAAGTTATTTATCCCGAGAAAATTTTGCCATATGAAAGAGGAGATTGAAACATAAAATCTCATGATTTTGAAGTGTTGAAAGGTAATCGGAAGATCGTTAATTATCGGAATGAAAATGTGGCATTTTTAATTATTTTCCAAATGTGGTATTTTTATAATTTTCGGATTTTTCAGCCCATTTAATGCTCGGGACCTCAAAACTAAGTTCTAACTTTGAATTTGGACTCAGTGACGTCGAGACATGAATTTTGATATAAAATACCACTATTTTCTGAGGTGGCACGAAAATCGAGAAAATAGCTCATGATTTGCACCGTTTTGCGTGCCACGGCTGGTTCCGCACCGGGACCTGTTTTCGACAAACTTTATATCTAACCCAATATTTTTGGGTGTTCTGAATTCAGAGGTGACCTCTGTTTTTCAATCTGAGACTCCGTTTGAAAAGTCAACTTTTCAAGTGAATGTGACGAGATTCGAGAACAACTGTCTGAATAACCATGTGATCAATTGAGGATACTTCAAGCGTCGTTAGCTCAACATAACTACTATTTCGAGGTAGGGAATTCAATTGCCTTGTTTATCTTATTTTTCCTAAAAATTGGAATTTATTATGAAATGTGAAATTTCGTAATTTTATTAAATTAAATTATTTGAATGATTATTTAGTGAATTGCGAACTTGTAAAATATTGTAGACTGCTCTGGATATTTATGATTTCGTATAAGTTTTATACTTTGGATTTTATTAAATCAATGGAATTAAATCGTCAAATATTTTAAGTACAAAATAGATTTTTATTTAAAAATCAGAGTATGTCTAGAATATTAAACTATTGAAAGGTTGTTTGGGACTCCACATATTGTACATTTCATACCATCATGCATGAGAGTCCTCTTAGGTATCGCGGTGTTGCAGTAGGCAGACTAATACACCCGCCTTCAGTGAGAGTCCGTAAACCCGCTCGGAGTTTGTTTTCTGACTATCTCCATTCGGTAGGCGTAGGCATTCAGTGCCCCTCCGGTTCGGTAGGATTAGACACATAGGTGTCCGTTTGGTTTTCAGAAATAGATGTCAAGCAAGAAGCACTCAATACATGTAGTATAAGTTGCTCTAGTCGTGATGAGAGGATGAGAGCTCATGTGTTATGTTGATTTATGTGATGTGCATTATGCTTATTTTATTAAGAATTTTATATGTTTGACCTGGACATTTGATTTTGGTTTTTAGCATGGTTTTCTGTAAATGGTTCAAATCCTTAATATTTATAGAAATATTTTCCAGTACTACTAACCATGCAAGTGTTTTGAGAATTATAAAAAGACTTTCCCAAAAAGGGAAATAGAGTAACCTACTGGCCATTTTATGTTCACCCTCCCTACTTTCTCTACAGGTGGTGTCCAGTGTAACATTGACAATCAACAAGTAGAATAAGAAGTTGTCTTTTACTTATAGTTTGTGACTTGGTAATGCTAGGAATGTGAATTTAAAACTTGTATTTAAGTCTTGTTAATAAATGGATTATGCTAGCATTCAAATTAAATGTGTTACTTTGAATATGTCTGTAAACTATATATGTCATACTAGTTTGATTGTTGAGGTGTGAATGATGATGTTCAATTAACTATTTAAATTTTTATTTTTTAAATAATTTTTTCAATCTGTGTTTATTGGTGACTATAAACTGTGAGATAGACTCAATAGTTAGAATTCTAAATACTTTTATTTATCGTGTCGTTTTAAAAATTTAAAATTCTTTTAATATATATATTTTTTTTTAAATTAAAAAATTTGCAATTCTACTGAAATTCTTCGTCTGCCACTACCCAAGTTTGGGTCGTACCCAAGTTTGGGTCGTGACGATAATAAAGTTTAAAAAAAATGAAGCTTAAAAAAAATGAAGCTACCCCAAGTTTGGGTCGCGACGATAATAGAGTTTAAAAAAAATGAAGCTAGAACTAGATCATCACTACTACTGTTACTTTATTCTCATTGCTCTACAGCTCAAAATACTCGCACCCACTAGGAGTGGAACAACGGTTTATATTGTTCACGCACGTCACGCGCCACACCTTAAGCACACCATCAAGGCTCCCGGTGCAAACGGTACAACCATCGTGGTGGTCACCCTCCTCCCCAAAGCGGCCCGCGAAGGCCGTGACACACCTAACGGGCCCTCTATGGCCCACCAAGACCGACAAGCACGTGTGCTGACCTTCCGGTTCCCTGGCCCAAACCCGGCTCGTGGAGTCAGCGGAGCCGCTGACCACGTAGTTGGCCACGCTGGCAAGACACATGACTGCGTGGGTGTGGCCCTGGAGGGCCCCACCGTACTGGAGCTGGCCCGAGTACCAGCCCTTGAGCCAGTAGTGTATGTACCCGTCGGTGCAGCCGCCGTAGAGGATTCCTCCGTCTGGAGTCAACGTCAGGGCTTTGACCGGGGAGTACTTGGCGGGGAGGGTGACGGTGAGGGAGTGGGGCTGGTCGCCACGGCAGAAGTTGCGGCGCCAGACTTTGACGGTGGCGTCGTCGGAGGCGGTGAAGAGGACCCCGTCGTCGGCGACGATGATGGCGTTGATGGGCTCGGGGTGGGCTTGGATGGTCTCGATGCATTTGAGGTCTGAGATTCGCCACACTTTTACGGTTTTGTCCAACGAGGCCGAGTAGAGTATGTCGTCCGAGACGTTGATCGCTAATGATGTTATGGGCCCCATGTGCTTCATCTGTTGATTTCAATTCGTTCATCTAAAGTTTTTTGTTTACTATTACAATCATTATGTGCTGCTATATATAACTATCATACATGTATATATCGGTTCATGTTATTAATGAATGAGCAATGAGAAACAATATTAATTTTACACGAATACATACAGAGATGGTACAAGGCATTTCAATATTACAATAAGAGTGTACTGGAGCCCAAATATAAAGAATGGGGTAGGAATGTAGCAGTCCTGGCATTTTGAGATAAATGACAATAATGAGTTGGTCAATTTTGCAGGTATGGAGTACTATTGAGCATACATTGATATTAAATGGATGTGTTAAGATTAGGCTTGGTGAGTAAAGATTAGCCTAGCCTTCAGGTTCCAGTGAGCATAAAAAGGAATCAGTTCCTATTTGTAGCTTATTAATGGATAACCTCAAAATATTGTCTTATATAATAATGGCCTTAAAGAGAACCACCAATATCTCTGATGCCCATTCTACTCTATGGTTTTCATGTATATATCCTAGTTAAAGTATTTATTATACAAAAACAAACCATACATTTGGACCGATAGCTTACTCATTATGTTCAACCTACTTCCTAAATGATCAATATGTTTATACATATATAGCAAATGCAAAATAAAGATAGATATGTTACAAATTTAGCGACAGCTTAATTAATGGAGTCTAGTAGTTATAATTAGGGAACAAATTATAAAAAATGTACCTCATAAAATAATTAATTGATCTAAACGATACATATTAATATGTATATCTCAGACCTAAAATATAACCATATAATCAATAAAGCCAAGCATTTAAAATTATCGCAAATAAATCTTGAAGGCGGTTTATACTTACCATCTTATCCTTGCCGGAAATGTAGCTGCGGACGTAGTTTCCTGCTCTAGGAATGGTAGCTAGCCGAACGTGCTTCAGCCCATCATCCCAAGTTCTCTGCCAGACCCTAATCTTGGCATCGCCATAAGCCGCATAAACCCTATCATGGGACACCTCTAAGGCCACCACCATGCAGGCCTTGGTCTTCAGCTGCCCGCACTCCGAAAATTCCGGAATCTTCCACACCCTTATCACGTTGATATCGGAGCCTGTGTACACCAGGCCGTTGGATGCAGCGATGGACAAGATCTGGCCGTCCTTTTTGAGGACCGACGATATGCACCGGTAGGCTGCCCCCGAGTGGGGGTCGCCGGGGGACTGCTGCTGTTGATTCTGATTCTGATTGATCTGGTTTATTTGTTTGGAGGATGGCGGCGGAGAGAGAGGGTGGAGAGGGGAGGAGACAGGGGACACGTGAAGGCTTTGGGAGAGGGAAGAGGGAGAGCTCCGGCGAGGCGGGGTGTAGGGGAACTCGGAGAAGGAGGCTTCTTTGGTGGAAGTGCTTCTAAGGAACTTGTTTTGGGTTGTTGTTGTTGGGCCTCTTAGGACGAAAGAGGATGGGTTTGGAGGAGAGACGTTGGATGACTCTAGAGCGGCCATGTTCGAGTGTGGATTTTGCCTGCTTGCTTTGCGTAAAGAGAGTAGACTGGTTCTATAAATATTGTGTGAATCTACGCTCTCTCTCAACTTTTTTTTTTTTTTAACTAGCGTAATATTTTTCTAACTTTTGGTTTTTGGGCAGTAGGACAGTTATATTAGTGCTAGGCTGGGAGTTGTGAATCAATTAATTGGGAGTAATTATTCTTGGGTTCATGACAAATTCTTAGAAAAACATCTCTATCAATTTGACACATTATCGATGTTACGACCAAAATTCTAAAGGCGCAGTGACTTTTAATAATTTGACACATTATCAAATCAATGTTACGACCAAAATTCTAAACGTAGTGATTTTTAATAATTTTATATTGAAACAATAATAAATAATAATTTTTTAAAATTTTAGAAAATTGAGTACTTAAAATTGTATATTTTAATCTCCTTAAAAATAGGAAAAATTTAAATTGAAGAAACTTTCATTAATATAGAGTTTTTGAGGAAACATTTCACTTAAAGTTTATAAGAAATTCTAATTAATAGTTTAAAAACATTTGTAAATTCATAAACTTTAATAAAATAAGTCAAATTAAAACCTTAAGTTTAATGTCCAAATAATTTACATAAAAATAATTTGTATTTTTAAGTATTCAAATTTTATAGCAAAATCATCCTCGTACATACACTTAGTAAATACATTATTATTAGCAAAATAAATTTGACAGGGTAAAGAAAAGATGAAATAGAATAGGAACCAACTATTAAAGATATGGAAAATGACATACATATAATAAACAAACTTATCAAGCCACCAAGACAATTACCCCAAAAATAAATTAACACCTGAAAGTGAGAGAAAGTAGGGGGTGGGCACATGAATGATCAGTAGAGATTTGATTACAAGTTTTTATATATAAGAAATATATTCATATTGAAGGTTCTGCATGGTTAGTAGTTTATTCAAAAACAGTTCACAAAATCTAAGTAGAAATCATAGTCCAATAGTTCAAATATTCCAAATCATAGTAAATCATTCACCAAAACCAATATATATCTATTCAAGCCAACATATGACCATATATGCAATCATGAGGTCCGAGGTATCCTAATAGGTCACTGTAAGTCCGAGCCACCAAAAGAGTTGACCGTAAGTCCGAACACCCAATGTGGATTATTGTAAGTTCGACGACAATGTAAATATGTGAATGTATGCAAATGCTATATGAATGATAGAATAAGGATATGCACTATTTCCACAAAATCACAAAATAACCACGTAATATTTCTTTAATCATATATCATTCAATTTTCAAAACTGAGTTTTCAAATCATTTTGGATTTTCTAAAAATTTCGGCAGCATAACAGTCGTTTTTGATCAAAACCAATAAAATCCAGTTCCTACAGAAAATAGTTCTAAAACAAAATAATTTGGCACGTAAACTAATGTGACGTGCCTCCCAGACAATTTAAATATCAAATTATGTCAAAATATGTATAAATCATATTTTAATCAATTATTTCACAAAATTTCATATTTATTCAAAATATGACAATCAAAATTAAACCAATTTAAAGATCAAGGAATCAAATATCTACCTCAATCGAGTATTCAAAAAGTATTACGGGGCTATGGAGAAAGTTTAGCGTTGTTTGGGTGTCGTTTAGAGGTTCAGATGTCGTTTTTGAACCTTTGATCGATAGCTTTGAAAATTCAATTTTTAATTGGAGCTTCAGACTGGAAAATGGATTTCACCATTGAATTCAGAGAACCCAAACACACTAAATTAAATAAATAATTTGATGATTCGGGCTTGAGTCGAACCTGCCCCACAACATGCAAAATGAGGAAATCTAAACTATTATATTTAGATTTTCATACCTATCACCAAATATAGTCAATATATATATATATATATATATATATATATATCAAAATTTTTGTTTTTATAAGTACATCACAAATATAAGATTTATTTTATGATCTAAGAATTGGATTGAAAAATTTAAATACGAAATTAAAATAACTCGAAATTGACAGGGATGATAAAATTCAATCTGGACAAATTTGAGTTTAGATATATATACCACGTGAAAGATCGTGACGAGACGAGTTGAACCCGATCAATTTCACGACGAAACATCGCCGGAATCAGCACTGGCATCAAAAACATCTCCCAGCTTCTATGTGTCACCGACGGCGAATAGAGCCGTTTCAGGCGATAGGGACGACAACGCGAGGCTCGTCCAGCCTCTAACTATTGACCCCATATAGTAACGGCACTTAACGATACCAGAAAGTGGCTCATCAGAGGCTCACTAGAAATCGGCGTTTTTGGCGGGAAAATCGCCAGAAAGGAGAGAGAAGTTGAGTTGAGAGAGAGAGGAGCAGGCTACGTGTCTACTTATAAATGGGCAGTGTAATTTTTTAAAACCGTACATAAGTCCCTAATTTTCAACTTTTATTTCAAATTTATCTATTTTATCTATAATTTAGTCCCTATCCTAATATTTTCACATTTTACTCCAAATTCATTTTTTTAAAAAAACTTTTGGTCAAAAGACCAATTTACCCTTACAATTTTTAAGGGGTTTTACAATCAACTAGTATTTACTACAAAATGAGACTTGAAATATGACTTTTTTTCATGCCCTCGTTAACTGTCACACCTAAACAATCGAATCGTAGGTGGGTTTAGTATATTTTACCTGTGCTATAAGTAAGATGTGAGAAAAAAAGTTTAGGTATTTAATAAATCTAATTAGCAAAATTATTGTATTGTTTAATAAAGTTGTATTATGATAATAGGGGAATCAATTTTGAAAACATAGTGTTTATATTATTTCTCAAATTTTATTTAAAATAATAGTTACATAATAATTTTTAAAATCTGCTACTTAAAAATGAAGATTTACTAATCACCTCTCTCTTTCTATTTTATCTCTAACCACTTTTAAAAACTAAAAAAACATCTAAAATCAATCCCAAATACCTTCCAAATATATATATCCCAAATGGAGACTTTGTATAGTATCACCTACAGTTTCCCATATCATGACTCTTTTAACATTTTCTTAAATTCACTTTAACGAGTGTTGTGCGATCTAAAATCCTAAGGTCGCATAAGGGTTAAAGTTCGACCTCCTCCGTATTGATGTGTGCGACTTCTCCCACAGGTTATATGCGACCTTCTCCGTGTAGTCTCTTTTGCATAAGTATCTGCGACCTTCTCTGTATAGGATGTGGACGACCTCTTCCGCAAGAAAAGGGAAACAAGTATATGTTTTTGTCAAACAGGAAACCTGCAAGAAAAGAGAAACAGAAGTCTCCTATTTATGATCAACCAGTTACCCGTTTTGAGTGGTTATCCAATTATGTTGTTACTTGAATGGTATTACCCGATTGTATAGTTACCCGTTTTCACAAATTAGGAATATTGGGTTACCTATACCTATATAAGGGGGACTCAATGTTCCAAAGGGGGATAAGTTTTTTGAGTATTCCAATTGTTTTTCAGTTTTCCAATTTCCAGACGAGACATTGTAACTTTGAGTGCTTGTAATTCTCCATAAAATAGTGAAAAACAGTGGACATAAGCTCATCTTTTTCGGGGCTGAACCACTATTAAATCCTCTCTCTTTATTTGCTTTGATTATTAACTCAATTCGCACAAGCCACATCTCTTAATTTTTTCTAAATTTATTGTTGATAAAACCTCCATCAACAATTGACGCTAGAAGGAGGGCTATTCCGGCAGAAAAATTTGTCAAAATTCCACTTTTTCAATAATGGCAAACACTAGAAACACTACCAGAGTCACCAGAACTAGCCAAAACCAACCTCAAAGTACTGCTACTACACAAGCAGCCACTGCTCCGGATTAGCCTACTATGACTGTAAGAGAAAACCTTTCCCAGAGACAGGATCATATGGAGGAGACGCTGGTAAACCTTTAGCAAGTCACTAACCAGATCAATGACACCCTGCGACGACTTGCTGAAGGGCAGATGGTGACCCCACCACAACACGAACGTCCCAAAGAACGTCCTGCTCAATTACCTGAGAAAGGAATACAGATCCTAGAGACGAGAAGACGTGGCCAGCTAAGAACTCAGTAGGAGCGTCATGAAGATCGCATCTCCAAAGGGAAAGGCAAGGTCGCAAACTTGCCTCCAGAATCTGGTACGGAGAGTTCAAGTACGAACCGTGATCGTGTACAACCTTCTCGTAAATCCACTAATAGTCAAGATCGCTTGAGCGGCGAACAAAGACAACCAACAAGAAGCGTCTTCGAAAGAATCAGTAGAGTCAAGACAAGATCCTGCAGACCTAAGACAGTATTTGGAGTGACGACGTAGTCATGATCGATCTGTATCGCATCACAACGACCAAAATCGGTCTCGTCAAACTATTTCACTGGATTCCTCTCACAGGTCGTAGAAGACTCTACCTGACCAACCTGCCATGAAACAGGATAACGAACGAAGGCCGCTTGTACAGCCAGCAAGGGATGATGCTTTCCCTCTGAACGTCGATGTTCACAATTTAAGGATCGCATTAGACGCACTTGCTGGTTGGGACGATGAGCTCACTGATGGGTATCATCAGTCGCCATTCAGCGAGGAGGTTCGAGCTGCAGCCCTTCCCACTGGATTCAGACTTCCCACCATTAACACCTTTGATGGGAAAACTGATCCACAGGACCATATGGATCACTTCAGTGACTTGATGGAACTTCATCGGGTTAGTGATCATGTACGTTGTAGATGTTTCGCTGTAACACTCTCGGGAACAGTGAAGAAGTGGTTCCGAGGACTGAAATCCGGCTCAATTTCGTCCTGGCAACAATTACAGACAGCATTCTTAAGACAGTTTCAAGCCGCAAAGAATTTCACTATTCCGCTTGTTAGTTTATCCGCGATCCGACAAGGTCCAGAGGAGACTCTATGATCTTATCTCAATCGATTCACTTCAGAGCTAGCAAAGGTCAACAACCCACCTGAAGGAGGAGTTCTTACTCTTATGATGGCAGGGGTGCGACCAGAAACAAAACTCTGGGAGGAATTACTTGAGCGAGAGTGTAGAACTCTCGAAGACTTCTACTGAAGAGTTGGTTGGCATCTGAGGTTAGAATCTTCGCGTGAGAATCTTCAAAAGACTAAAAAAGGAGGAAGGACAGATGCGACTAAAGATGCGGTCATTACCAACAACAGCGGTAATAAGAAAAACAAGAGGAATAATGAACAGATAAATGAGAATCAGCCTAGACCCAAAAGGCAGGAGATTTCAAAAGCTCCTATGAGGTTTAACAATCACACTGAATTGAACGCGCCCATAGATCATATCTATGCGGTCACAAACCAAAAGGAGCGATATCGTCAACCGGGACCAATGAAGCGGGATAGGACAAAGCGCGACCCCAACAAGTTTTGCCGATATCACAATGATATTGAGCATGATACTAATAATTGCTTTGCCCTGAAAGATGAAATTGAAAGGCTGATTAGAGAGGGACGATTACGGCAGTACACCAGGCAGAGCGACGAAAGGCGAGAAGAAGACCAACAGCGACCTCCAGAAATTCAGCGTGAGGTGCGAACTATTTTCGGAGGACCGCATGTTGGAAGAGATTCCAAGCGAGCACAGGACAGATATGCACGAGAAGCTCGACAGCAGCCGTTAACCAACGTCATGCATCTTGAGCAGCGACCACGCAAGCTTCAACGAGTATCGGAAATGGATATTACCTTTACTGAGCAGGATGCAAGGGAAGTCCATTACCCATATAATGACGCACTGGTCATAAAAATTAACTGTGGAAGCACACAGTTGTGGCGAGTACTGGTCGACAACGGAAGTGCTGTGGACATCCTATACTTCGACGCCTTCAAAAAGATGGGGTTGAATGAGAGCGACCTGAAGCCTGCCGCCACTCCACTCTATGGTTTCACTGGTGACAGCCTGATGCCTATGGGCATGATTGAACTGATGGTCAGCGTTGGGACCTTTCCAAGGGTTTCATCGATAATGACCCAGTTTTTGGTGATAGATTGCCCATCTGCCTTCAATGCTGCGCTAAGAAGACCGACATTAAGGGAACTTCGAGCTATCACCTCGATCTACCATCTAACAATGAAGTTCCCGACCCAACATGGGGTAGGCGAGGTGCGAGGAAATCAATATGATGCGAGGACATGTTATAACAACTCGCTAAAACTTGCAGCAAAGGATATGACATCTCGCGCAATAATGGTCCACCTGTCGGACAAAGCGTCAGTCGTGGCAGCGAATGAAGCGTCAGTCGTGGCAGCGGATAAAGTGTCAGTCATGGCAGCAGACAAAGCGTCAGTCGAGGCAGCGAGCGAAGCTCCAGTCGGATCGTCAGATAAAGCGTCAGTCGAACCGTCAGTGAAAGCGTCAATCGAAACGACCAATGAAGACTTCGATCCTCGAGAAATAGATGAAGAAGTCAAAACTGGACCCGTTGAAGACCTGGAGGATTTATCATTCGATCTGTCTTCTAGGACTTTAAAGATTGGAACGGAGGTTCAAGGACCTATGCGAGCTTCATTGATCGCTTTTCTGAAGTCTAAGTTGGATGTCTTCGCATGGCAGCATTCGGATATGGTAGGGATTGATTCAAGGATCATATCCCACCATCTTAACATATATCCGACCAAAAAGCCTGTACGACAGAAAAGAAGGGCCATAAATCCAGAACGCTACGTCGCATTAAAAGAAAAGGTGGAGAAGTTGCTTGAAATTGGGTTCATAAGAGAGTCAATCTACCCTGACTGGCTTGCAAATCCGGTCTTGGTAAAAAAACCTAATGGGAAGTGGAGGACCTGTATTGATTTCACCAATCTCAACAAAGCATGTCCTAAAGATAGCTTCCCTCTTCCAAGAATCGATCAGCTTGTAGATGCGACGTCGGGGCATGAACTTTTGAGCTTCATGGATGCATATTCAGGATATAACCAAATCCCCATGTACGAGCTAGATGAGGAGCATACCTCGTTCATTACTGATCGAGGGTTATACTGTTATAAAAAGATGCCCTTCAGACTTATCAACGCGGGAGCAACCTACCAACATCTTGTCAATATGATGTTTACAAAACAAATTGGCAAGACAATGGAAGTATACGTCGATGATATGCTAGTCAAATCAGAGAAAGCTGAAGATCACATCAAGCACCTTGATGAGATGTTCAAAATCCTTCGGAGATACCAGATGAAGCTAAATCCCCAGAAGTGTGCATTCGGAGTAGGATCTGGAAAATTTCTGGGTTTTATGGTCAACCAGTGAGGAATCGAAGCAAATCCTCAGAAGATACAAGCGTTGATTGATATGCAATCTCCTCGTGAACCCAAAGATGTGCAAAGCCTAGCAGGAAAATAGCTGCTCTGAGTCGGTTTGTATCCAGATCAACTGATAAATGCCAACCTTTCTTTGAGGTGTTGAAGGGGTCAAAAAGGTTCGAGTGGACGGAGAAATGCGAGCAGGCGTTCCAAGAATTGAAAAAAAACTTGGGTTCCCCTCCACTCTTATCAAAACCAAATCCGGGAGAAGAATTATGCCTATATCTCGCTGTTTCTAAGTATGCAACGAGTGCCGCATTAATTCGCGAGGAGGCAAATATTTAGCGACCTGTGTATTATGTAAGTAAAAGACTACTTGATGCGGAAACCAGATATCCAGAGATGGAAAAATTGGCGCTAGCACTCGTCATTGCATCAAGAAAGCTTCGACCTTACTTCCATGCTCACTCCATCCAGGTTTTCACGAATTTCCCGCTGAAACAGGTCTTACAGAAACCTGAGGCGTCAGGACGGCTGCTTAAGTGGGCTGTTGAATTGAGTCAATTTGACATCAATTTTCAATCTCGTACCGCTATAAAAGGTCAGGCCCTCGCAGATTTTATTGCAGAATTTACATACGAGGTCAATCTTCCCACGGGAGTACTTGAGAAACCCACCTCAGATACATCTATGTTGTGGAAGCTTTATGTGGACGGGTCATCGAATGAAAATGGAGCAGGTCCGGGCATAGTTTTAATCAGTCCTGAAGGGCACAATATTCATTATGTGCTTCGCTTCAAATTCCCAGCGTCAAATAATGAGGCCGAATACGAAGTACTGATAGCTGGGCTAAAGCTCGCACAGGAAATGAAGGTCGAAATAATTGAAGTGTATAGCGATTCCCAGCTGGTCGTCTGTCAGGTTAAGGGTGATTATCAAGCGAGAAGAGAATGAATGATGGCCTATTTGGAGAAGGTGCAGCAGTTGTTTTTAACGTTCGACACTTATGACATACAGCTTCTTCCTCGTATTAAAAACACCCGGGCAGATGCGCTCGCTAAGCTCGCTTCGACGAAAGATGCAGAATTGTTAAAGGTAGTTCCCGTTGAATTTCTTATATCACCAAGCATCGAGGTCGAACCCCAAGTAATTATGCCAGTTGATGAGGAACCATCGTGGATGGACCCCATAATGCGATCTATACAAAATGGCGATCTCCCTGAGAATAAAGACGATGCAAGGCGGCTTCGCATGAAAGCGGCTCGCTATATCATC
>JXTB01000303.1:105903-135244 GCA_002914805.1 Parasponia andersonii
ATATATATATATATATATATATATATAAACGCTAAAAACCACTTAAATTATAAGTAGCTTAAAACAATGATCACTCATCATTTTTTTGTACACGAAAAATAGATATTTTGTAAATATTTCAAATATGTATGTATAATTTTGTATAATTCAAAAAAACGTGATTAAAACTGTAGAAAAATTATACCTCAATCTGTTTTTTTCCAACCCGAAAATAAATAGACATAACATAAAAAAATCAGTACGCAGTTTGGGGAGTTGGGAGTTCCAAGGATCCCAAATATCACCACTGGTGCTAAACCCAATGCCGGTTACCCACTCGCACACCGCTTCTTCCACTTCCGACTCCAAAACCCATTGTCCTCCGAGTCCGACCCAAACAACCACAATGCTCGAGCGGGTCGTCTCCTCCCGACGAGCGCCGCCGCAGAACGACGACGACGCAGCCACCGCCGACGAGTCCAAGACCAAGAAGCACCTCCCCTTCTCCTTCTTCACCACTCGGGTCACCAACTACTTGACCCGATTCGGACCCCTTTGGCCCTGCGTTGCCGCGCTTTCTCTCGTCCTCCTCTTGATCTTCTCCCTCATCTTCCACTCCCGCAGCTTCGTTTGCGTCTCTCCTCACGACCCGGTTTATCGATCCGGTTTCTTCGGTTTCGACGCTCTCGAATCCGACTTTGGAGCCCTCGGCGTGCCCTGGTGTAAGTTTTTTTTTTTTTTAATTTAATTTTTTGGGATCAGATCTAACTTGATGGAGTTAAATTGTTCATTTCGTATCTGGGTTTTTCTTGGTTTTGGTAGCTGAAATATAGAGAGCCGATAATCAAGAACAAGAATCAAGTTCGAACTTAGCTAAGTTAACCAATTGTTTTAGGCTATTATTGATTGAAGTGAGATAAATTTTTTGGGACTTTTTTTGGTTAGTAAGAAAGCACAAGAAAGTTCAGTTGACCTGGGTGTTGAAGAAGTAGTATTCTTTCCAGATTATTTTTTTGTCTTCCACTATTAGATTTTCTATGCAAATAATTCAGTTGTGGGTAGCTTTTAATTTGTGGTTATGTCATTGTTAATCGTATTGCTCAACGCTTGCAATCTGGTAATCTAATGGATCTCTGAAATTTGGTATCTGCTGAGAATAGTAGAACTTTTATAACATCGTTTTTGAATATCTGCATTCTGGTAATCTAATGAAGGTTATTTGGAACGTAATAAAGTTAAGCATAAGTACTTCGAACTGTGCTAATGATAATTGAAAAGCATTAAGAGTGTTCAATGGATATTGACAGCTTGCAATTCAGTGAAGAAAATTGTTACTTGAGCTATTATAATTCAAACTCTGGGGAAATAATTCTTACAGTAGAAATTTTTTTTCATGTTTTCTTTTTTTCCTTTTTTAATGAAAAGGAAAGGAGTATAAGAGATTTTTATGCTTGTAGAGGTTAGAGTGGTAGTTATAGTGTGTAAGGTTTCAAAGTTAATGTTTCTTTCGCACGCAATTTTTTTGTTTCCAGTGGAACTGTGTAATGCTATGAGTGCTTGAGTTCTAGTTGATTCTTATAATGTTATCCTCTGCAAAAGGCAGATCGAAACATGGAAAAACGGTTGAATGGACATTGAAGGATCTAATCAAGGGCTTGGAAGCGTTTGTACCAATATATGAAACCCGACCAATCAAAAACAACATGTTTGGGATGGGTTTTGACCACAGTTTTGGACTTTGGTTCATTGCCCGGTGGCTGAAGCCAGATCTTATGATTGAGAGTGGTGCTTTCAAGGGGCATTCCACTTGGGTTTTGCGGCAAGCAATGCCAGAGACACCAATTATTTCTATTACACCTCGGCATCCAGAGAAGTACCTTAAGAAAGGACCTGCATATGTTGATAAAACCTGCACATACTTTGCTGGAAAGGACTTCGTAGATTTTGGGAGCATTGATTGGAAAAAAGTGATGAAAAAACATGGGATTACTGATCTTAGTCGGGTTCTTATTTTCTTTGACGACCATCAGAATGAACTAAAAAGGTACGCTCCATACTTTAATGGAATCTGTCCCTTTCTTTCAGCACTGCATCTCCTCTAGAATTGCTCACTGTTTCTTCATATTTTATGCTTTGATGAGCAGAATACAACAAGCTCTGGCAGCTGGCTTCCGGCATCTAGTCTTTGAGGATAACTATGATACTGGAACGGGAGACCATTATTCCTTGAGGCAAATTTGTGATCAGTCCTATATAAGAGGTTCTTGTTATCCCATTTTTACTTCCTTTTGCAGGCTCTTTTTTAGTGAATTCCTATCTTTGTTCTTTCCTGTCTTTAGAACCAATTATGTTTTACATGGATAATGGATTGCATGTATTAGCTTAATTTTTGTATTGGTGGCTTTCTTCTTTAGTTATGAGTTTTACTGATTCAAGAGGTAGTCTTGGTTATTCGACAACAGAGTTTATTTTCCTTATCTTTTGTTGCTTTAGGAGGTGGCCATAGCTGCTATAAAGACAGTGATGAAGCTAGGATCAGATCGAAAAGAAAGAAGTTCTGGGAAAAGGCGGTGGATATAGAAGAACTTTGTGGACCAGGTGAAGCATGGTGGGGTGTCAGAGGATACGTGAGGGATAATTTCAACCACAGCAACATGCTGATTTCCTACGAAGAACATTTCCAGAACAGTCGGATTGTGGAATCAATGCTCGATGTTTATTGGGAGCTTCCTCCTGTGGCCGGTCCTTCCCTCACTCACCAAACTCGCTATGACCCTGCTCGTGCACCGCCTCCTATCGTTGAAGACGGTCACTATGGTCTATTCCAACGTCTCGGATTAACAAGACTTGATAGGTCTGTTTTCAATGGATATACTCAGATGGTTTACCTTCATATATCTAGACAGTAATTTTAGTCTTTTAAGAGCTGTCTTGAATCTGGATGAAGAAGAGTTGTTTAGCTTTCAGTGTTTTGTTGATATCATCCGCATAATTTTTTTTCCCCACTTTTACATAGCAATTTAGCTTGGTCCTTTTCTACGGCCTTTTACTCTTTCTCTTCAATTGTTAGAACAAATTCAAACCTCCTGTTCTATAACAATGTAACTTTTACCGCCCATATTTTCGTTTTTCTTTAACAAGTAAATTTCCACTTCCGAGTTGGTAACAAAATCGCTATCGAACACCAATTTTTGGTTTATAATCGTTTAGGATCATTGTTAATTTAAAATGGTAGATGCGTTCTGTTATACTCTGAACAGTATGGATTTGAGAACAGTGAGAACACAATAATTTTTCCCTAGCTTACAAAATTTGTGCTAATCACATAATCCAACTAGAGTATTGGTATTTATCACAAAATTCTGTCATAATCAGTAACATCAAAATTAATCCCTATGGACCAAAAAGAAACATCAAAATTAAGCCCTGTGGACCAAAGGATATCAATACTATATTTCTCTTTCAGAAATAGAGTTTTTGCAAGCAGCCCAGTGTTTTCATTTACACACTAAACGGAGTTCGTGAAGCCAAAACAATAAATGGGAATAACAGCAAAACAAACGTATATAATATTGTATCTGAAAGCCTTTCACTTGGGAAAATTCTCAGCTCCACAAAATCTAAGACACCGAAAAACATATGTAACATTCTCTAACAAGCAACCAACTTAGAATCCAAGTAAAGGCTTCGCTGCTATGGAGAATGCCTCTTGTCCTCTCAGTATTTTCTCTGCTAGTTCCGGTTCTTGCACTTCTCCATGGCCCTTGGAGCTGCAGGCAGGAGAACAACAAGAAGTTTGTTTGAAGATTAAAATGCCTAGTAGAAACATATTGTACAAATTGAAAAGCATCTGACGTTAAATTAATCATATTCGGACAAATACCTAGCCCAATAGCTTCAGAACCTTTCATAATCCTCAATCGTCTACATGTGTCGGTGAACATCCTGTCAGAAAACGTTGAAAAGTTCAGAAATGGAGTAAAGATACTAATCCTCATGGCCCATGGCTGACTGAAAGGGTTCAGATCAGAAGACCAGATCAAGTGGCTTACGTACGAAAATGCAATGCTAAGTTGCCAGTAAACTTATTCTATGTATTAAATTGACAAGCAATCATGATTAAGTCAACAACGTTAGAAACCAAGAAATGCTTTTCTCGTTTTCCCTCAGATATAGAATTAAATCAGTCTTACATCAGATTCAAGTCAATCTACTCCATAACGCAAATATTATGTGTACTTCCATAAGTCATATATTCTAAGTATTTAAAAAGGCCTCAAGTCACATGAACAAATTGTCCGTCAAAAGAACATTTCGGTTCAACCATATAGATGGGAAGAAACACTTACTCCCAAGGGACGTCACCAACAAGCATCCAATCTCCATCCTTGTCTTCATACGTGACCACATATTCAGAACCATGGAGAAGATCCATCAAACGGCTCTCAGTTAGACCGTTTCGCTCTGGAAGACCGGTAGAACTGCACTGCCCTGTATCAGTTGATTACCAAGTTTGAGTAAACGATTAGAATGTCATCCTCTAACCCTGTGTATTTTGCACAGAACAAACTCAAAAACTGTAAACTAACGAAACAGTTTCTGTAAGCCATGATCCCTTATGTATGAAATATAGAAACATTTCTCCTGTTTTGGACAGGGAAATACGTAAGGAAGCAACTTAGTTTTCATAATACAGTTGGAACATATTGCTTACACTCTTTCATACTAACAGGTATAAGTTACAGAAATGAAGAATCTACAGAAATACAGCTTTTATTGGAGACTTAAGTACCACTTCTTCTTCAAATGCTGTTCACCTAACATGCGCGCGGGCGTGTGTGTGTGTGTGTGTGTGAGAGAGAGAGAGAGAGAGGGAGGTGAAGGGATTACCAATTGTAAAGCAGCTAAACATCTTCTCAAGAGCCGAAGAGAGTTCCACATAGTTGCTACAGGTTTTGAGGTCAACCTTCCGTAGGTATGGAGCACCATCCATGCTAACCTTAACATAAAGACATCCCGTACCAGATTTCTCCTCAGTTTCTTCATTATTTTTGGCCAAATTAGAAGCCATGGTGTTTTTCCGAAACGATCGGATTGGTGGCCATCCCACCACCTGTGCCCTGTTTACATATAGTTTTATATATGCTCAGAAGTCAGCATTTCTATCACAATTTCACTCCAAATTTGTAAAAATTCACCACAAACACAGAAGTTATGAAAGAAAAATGATCATAGCGAATTAGAACTTGGTAATACTTGGTAAGGATTTCAAAGTCCGTACTTATACTTCCTAACCAAACAATACAAGAAAAGCAAAATATATACCAAATATTATGTCAAGCATCGTAAAAATTTAACACTATTGAAACAATAAAACCAGAAAAAAAAAATACAGAAAGTACACGAATTGTAAGAAACTAGGGAAATGAACAAACATCATAAAACATTATTAAAATCTATCTCTTCCTTTCTTTTGCTAAATTTTTCACAAGTCAAATTTTCCAGAACAAAAGTGAAGTAGAACAAGAACAACATCAAAGAAAAATAAATAAAAAAAGTAAAATAAAAAATAAAAAATGAAAAGAAAAAAAGCAAAAGGGTAGGAGGAATTACTTGGCAGCGGGAGCACTAGTGTGGTCAGAAGCTTGTGGCTTCTTCTTCTCCTGGACTGAGTTTGGACCAACCTCTTTCATGACAGGTGTAGAGCCACACGACTGCTGAGCCTCGAAAGCACTACGAGGCTTCCCACCATTCCCACCTCCGGAAGTGGGAAAAGCAGCTCCTTTACCTAAATCGGCCTCAGATCCATCACAGACAGAGAAAACCCATTTCCCAGAAGACCCATCAATGGCGTCGGAGAAACCCCTCTTAACACCAGACTCAACATTCTTTGACCCATTTTGAGAATACCCATTAAGCTTTTCCTCCAAATCTTTACCAAAGAGAGAGACCCCAAATCCTGGTTTCCTCTCAGGAGACCGGGAACCAGGCAAGCCGAGTCTTAGCTCAGTCTCTTTGAGGTTACAAGCCGAGCTCTTCTCTTCCGAGAGAGTAGAGGAAGAAGAAGATGAAAGCTTCTCAGAGCTTCTTTCCATGGAAGAAGACTCCGTTCGGCCTATGTAATCATGTTCTAGGGGATTAGGCATCAAAATCACTCAAAACTAGAGGCCCCCAAATGGAATGGCTACAAAATAAGAAAGCTTGAAACAACCCCAAGAATTGAAGAAGAAGAAGAACAAAGTAGCTGTGAGACAGAGAGAGAGAGAGAGACAGAGGGTAGGATAGTAGGAACTATGGTTAGCTTAGCTCTAATTTAGAACTGGGTTTTGTTTTGTTTTTGTTTTTTTTTTTTTTTTTTAATGCAAAAGAACCTTCTTTGGCCTTTCTATAGCTACAATCTATTCCTTTTTTATGTATAAAAATTACTTTTTTGTTTCTTTTATTATGGTTCGACCACAATAAGAGCTCTATTCCTTTTTGGTTGAAAACAATAATGGCTTTTATTTAGCTTAGGCCTGATTAACAATGTTAATTATGGACAATTATATAAGTATACATCGTACTATGTATACTTTTTTAAAATTTATTTTATATAGAAAAATTATTTTGTTTTCCTTTTTGTAAAAAAACAAAAAGAAAATAAACAAATGAAAAAACATTTTAGAAACTAAAAAGATATTCGGCAATAGCACCGACAAGTCACAGTATTCCCCGGCAACCTTTTAGATACTGTTCCCAACTTGCTATTACTTTAATGAATAATATATCAAAATATTTATTTCTTTAATTAATAATATTATGTATATAAAATTTTTAATACCAATGATAATATTTAATTAATAAATATTATTAATTTATTTATAATAATTTTTAATACAATAATTAAATTGTGTTCATTTAAATAACACACATTAATATTAAAAATTTAATACAAATATTTTTTCGAAAAAATTTAATATAGATTTTAGTACCCATATAATTATCCTACTTTAAAACTCATAACGCTACACTGCTCACTAAACAATAACATTCTTCCCCACGAAAAATAATAAATACATAAAACAAAAAAGAATATTGCACACGCGGAACGGAGAAGGGGAAAAAAAAAAAGGTGCTTTACAATTGCACACCTAGAAAGTGATTAGTCGAGATTGGAGAAAGAACAACCGACCCTTTTTCCAAGTTCTTTTCACTTTGTCACAAAGTCCCCCTAATTTATAATTATGATCGTATCTATGTGGAGAATGTTATGTTTTGATAATTTGATATGAACCTTTCTTTTTCATCTACCTATATTAGAAAATTAATCATGGTAAGTATGAATTTTAAGAAATAAAAGTTCCGCAAAAATTATAACCCAAATACTCTTTTTTTCAAGTGAAAAAAGAAAAGCACAATTGCCTATGTATATAAATTTAGGAATAAACACAAAATCTTTCCTTCTGTTTTGCCTAAATTACATAATCAACTTTTGGTCTCAAAAAATAGCAAAATTCTCCTCTTAAATTTCCTTTTGCGTATAAACGTATCTCATAGTCACAGTGATAACGTTACAGCTGAGAATTATACATGTAAAATATAGGGGAATATTTTGTGTTACTTTCATATATTTAAAATTATATTTTGTTTACTTAATTTTTTTATTCAATCCAAAAAGATATTTATGTTCTTTTCATAAACTCGGAATGAATAGTTTGATTTAACAAAATATCGGACACCATATATATAACTAAGGGTATGTGATATTTGAATATTAAACATTAGCATTAGTGGATGTGAATATATATATATATATGGTACCAATCTAGTAGGTATTTTTTTTTTTTTTACTTATGCATAGGTATCAATTTAATTAATGAAAATTTAGCAGATATATTTTTTTATTATAAAAAATAAGAGAGAGAAAGAATATTAATAATGCACGTCTTTTTATACATTTCATTATACCTATTAGATCACTTTGGATCAATATCTAACGGTGATCCAACGACTAAAAAACAAATTCTTAGCCATGGATAAAGAAGAAAAATACTTATTAAATTAGCAACCATGTGTATATATATATAAGACATTAAAAATAATGTGTAGTTATCTATCAAACCAAATTTGCCACTAGATAGATTTTTGCTATTGTGCTAGGACGACTTTTAAAGCCACTATTCCCCGACGATAATTCAATTCATTTGATAGCAAAATAATAGAATTATTCCTTGAAAGTGAAAAATTAATGACTGAAGTTTTTCTTTTTCTTTTTTTTTTAAAAAAAAATGACTGTCATTTGCTGGAGTGATTGTTTGGTGAATCTTTAGTTTTACCACGTCCGTATCTGCGGTAATAATTCTGTAATCCAAAAGTGGGAACGCGTGCGAAAGATCTGACGGTGTACGACTAGTATGACAATCCCATAGTCTCCCTCTCTCCACGTCAACTGTGCGGTTGTTGGGAGACATAACGGCGTTCAGTTTATGGCGCTGACGGGAAGTAAACTACCACTATTGCCTCATTGACCTTTTTTTACTATTCCTGTGAACAGTAAACCCGTTCCGTAGACCATTTACAGTCTCTGTCTCCTGACTCCCCATGGATAAAGTTTTACTCTTTCTCAAACTTTTTCTAATTTTTTCATTTTTGTTTTTATTACGAGAAGACTAATTTTCTCCTTTCGAAAGTGTCTTTCTTCAAGTATCTTTATTTTTCCATTTTTGTTTTTTAGACCAAGGGATACCAAATATACAAAAAAAATTTATCAATTTTTTAATACGAATACAAGTAATATATGAATTGATAATATTCAATTAATGAATATAATTATTTATTTGTAATAAATTAAATGATAAAAACACGTATATTATATGTTGTTGTGCGGTCTAAAATCATGTACGTTGGTCAATACCATGAAGGGAAAAGTTGACCAAGTGTGTGTCAGGTTACATGAGTAAGCTAATGCGACCTCTTCCGAAAAAGTTACATGCGACCTTTTCCGAAAGAGTTAAGTGCGATCAGAATGAAAAAGAAACTAGATTAAGTTTCGTCAAACGAGTAACCTACAAAGAAAGGAAAACAAAAGTTTCTCTTTAAAAATCGATCAGTCATCTCATTTAAGTGATTACCCAATTATATTGTTACTCAAAATTGTATTGTCCGATTATACAGCTATTCAATCTCACAATTGGGAAACATTGAGCTATCCTCACCTATATAAAGGGAGTTCAATGTTTATCTGAGGGACGGCTTCTGAAGGGAATTTTTGGAAAAACTTTTTAAACTCTTGCTTCTTCTTTCCGGACAATACGTTGTAATTTTGAGTTCTTGTAATTCTCCAGAAAATAGTGAAAAATAGTGGACGTAGGCTCATCTTTTTTGGGGCTGAACCACTATAAAATTCTCGTCTCTTTGTTTGCTTTAGTTAATTAACCATTTTCACACACAAGCCACATCTTGCAATTTTCCTAAATTTATTGTTGACAAAACCTCCATCAACAATTGGTACTAGAAGGAGGGCTATTCTGGCAGAAAATTTTTTCTATTCCGTTTCTTTCAACAATGACAAACACTAGAAATACTACCAGAAATATCTGAACTAGCCAAAATCATCCCCAAAGTACCGCTGCTGCACAAGCAGATTCTGCTTAGGATCAGCCTGTCGTGACCGCACCGGAAAATATTGTCCAGAGACAGGATCGCATGGAGGAAGCACTGGTGAACCTTCAGCAAATTATAAGTCAGATTAATGACTCTCTACGATGACTTGCTGAGGGACAGATTCTAACTCCACCACAGCACGAATGTCCCAGAGAACGTCCTGCTCAACAACCTGAGAGAGGAATTCAAATCCTGGAGACAGGAAACCGCGACAACCTAAAGCCCGACAGGAGCGTCGAAGAGATTTCATCTCTAAGGGAAAAGGTAAGGTAGCAGACTTGCCTCTAGTATCTGGTACTGAAAGTTCGAGCACTGATCGTGGACAATCTTCCCGGAGAGCAACGTCAATCGTGATTATCTGGAACACGAGCAAAAACGTCAATCGAGGAGTGTCTTTGAAAGGATCAGTAGGGAATCTCGATAGAATCATACAGGCCTAAGACAATATCTGGATCAGCGACGTAGTCAGGAGCAATCTACATCGCATCACAACGACCAAAGCCGATCTCGTCGCACTATTTCATCGGAGTCTCTAAGGTCGCAGCACACCCTTCCAAACCAACCTACCTTATATCGTGACAATGATCAAAGGCCACTCCTGCCACTAGTAAGAGAGAATGTTCTCCCTCTGAACGTCGATATTTATAATCTGAGGATTACTTTAAATACACTTACTGGTTGAGACGATGAGCTCGCTGATGGGTATCGTCAATCGCCATTCAGCGAGGAGGTTCGAGCTGCCGCCTTACCTGCTGGATTTAAACTTCCCACCATAAACACTTTTGATGGGAAAACTGATCCGCAGGACCATATGGATCACTTCAGTGATCTGATGGAACTTCATCGTGTTGATGATCTCGCACGTTGCAGGTGTTTTGTTGTAACTCTCACAGGAGCAACAAAGAAGTGGTTCCGAGGACTCAAGTCCGGCTCAATCTCGTCCTGGCAACAACTCCAGACTGCATTCTTGAGGCAATTCCATACTGCGAAGGATTTCATTGTTCCATTGGTCAGTCTGTCTACTATTCGGCAAGGTCCAGAGAAAACTCTACGATCTTACCTAAATCGCTTTACCTCAGAATTAGCAAAGGTCAACCACCAACCTGAAGGAAGATTTTTAACTCTAATGATGGCTGGGGTGCGACAAGAAACTAAACTATGGGAAGATTTACTTGAGCGAGAATACATAACCCTTAAAGACATCTATCAAAGAGTTGGTCGGCATCTAAGGGTAGAATCTTCATGTGAAAACCTTAAGACGACAAAGGGAGGAGGAAAGGATGCTGCCAAAGATGCGACAACAAATAACAATAATAATAATAAGAAGTCGAACAAAAGGAGTATTGAACAATCGACTGAGAAGCAGCCCAAATAGAAAAAGCAGGAGATTCCAAGAGCTCCCATGAAGTTCAATAACTATACTGAATTGAACACATCCATAGATCATATCTATGC
The DNA here is from genome assembly GCA_002914805.1 of Parasponia andersonii. Lineage (NCBI taxonomy): Eukaryota > Viridiplantae > Streptophyta > Magnoliopsida > Rosales > Cannabaceae > Trema > Trema andersonii. The sequence goes on from JXTB01000303.1 coordinate 116,980, forward strand.
GATCACAAACCAACAGGAGTGGTTTCGTCAACCGGAACCAATGAAAAGAGATAGAGCGAGGTGCAACCCCAACAAGTTTTGTCAGTATCATAATAACATTGGACATGATACCAATAACTGCTTTGCCCTGAAAGATGAGATCGAAAGATTGATTAAAGAAGAGCGGCTACGGCAGTACTCTAAACAGAATAATGAAAGGCGAGAAGAAAACCGACAGCGACCTCCAGAAATTCAGTGCGAGGTGCGAACTATTTTCGGAGGACCGCATATTGGGGGAGATTTCAAGAGAGCGCAGGATAGGTATGCGCGAGAAGCTCGACAGCAGCCGTTGACTAACGTCATGCACCTCGAATAGCGACCACGGAAACTTCAGCGAGTACCAGATATGGATATTACCTTCACGGAACAAGATGCGAGGGAAGTCCATTATCCACATAATGATGCGCTGGTCATAAAGATCAATTGTGGAAGCACGCAATTATGGCGAGTATTGGTCGATAACATAAGTGATGTTGACATCCTATATTACGATGCCTTTAAAAAGATGAGGTTGAATGAAAGCGACCTAAAGCCCGCCATCACTCTACTCTATGGATTCATTGGTAACAGCATAATGCCTATAGGCGTGATCAAGTTAATGGTCAACGTTGGAACCTACCCTAGGGTTTCAACGGTAATGACCCAGTTCTTAGTTGTAGATGGCCCCTTTGCATTCAATGCTGTACTGGGAAGACTAATACTGAGGGAACTTCGAGCAGTAACATTGATCTATCATCTCGCTATGAAATTTCCGACTCAACAAGGAGTAGGCGAGGTGCGTGGTAACCAATATGATGCGAGGACTTGTTATAACAACTCCTTAAAGCTCGCAGCAAAGGATACGACCCCTCGCACGATGATGGTCCAAAGAGAAGTGTCAGGCAAAACGTCAGTCGAAACGTCAGTTGAAGCATCAGGCGAAACGTCAATCGAAACGACAAGCGAAGACCTCGACCCTCGAGAAATCGATAGAGAGGTCAAAACGGGACCCATTGAAGAATTAGAGGATTTGCTATTTGACAGATCCTCTAAGATTTAAAAATTGGAGCGAGGCTTCAAGAACCTGTGCGAGCTTCATTGGTCGCTTTTCTAGAATCTAATTTGGATGTCTTCGCATGGTAACATTCGGACATGGTTAGGATCGATCCAAATATCATATGCCACGTCTTAACATAGATCCAACAAAGAAGTCTGTACGACAGAAAAGGAGAGGTATGAATCCAGAATGCTACATTGCACTGAAAGAAGAGGTAGAAAAGTTGCTTGAAATTGGATTTATCAGGGAATCTTTTTATCCGAACTGGCTTGCAAACCCGGTTTTGGTAAAGAAACCTAACGAGAAGTGGAGAACATGCATCGATTTCACAGATCTCAACAAAGCATGCCTGAAGGACAGCTTTCCCCTTCCAAGAATCGACCAGCTTGTAGATGCGACGTCGGGGTATGAACTCTTAAGTTTCATTGACGTATATTTTGGATACAATCAAATCCTAATATACGAACTAGATGAGGAGCACACTTGTTCATCACTGATCGGGGATTATACTGTTACAAAAAGATGCCCTTCGGACTCATCAATACAAGAGCAACCTACCAGCGTCTTGTCAATATGATGTTTGTAAAACAAATTAGCAAGACAATAGAGGTATATGTTGATGACATGCTGGTGAAGTCGAAGAAAGCCGAAGATCACATCAAATATCTTGATGAGATGTTCAAAATTCTCTAAAAATATCAAATGAAGCTGAATTCTCAAAAGTGTGCATTCGGGGTAGGATCTGGAAAGTTTTTGGGTTTTAAGGTCAATCAGCGAGGCATTAAAGCTAAACCACAGAAGATACAAACGCTGATTGATATGCAATCTTCTCGCAAACCCAAAGATGTGCAGAGCCTGGCAAGAAGAGTTGGTCAATACCATGAAGGGAAAAGTTGACCAAGTGTATGTTAGGTCGCATGAGTAAGCTAGTGCGACCTCTTCCGAAAGAGTTACGTGCGACCTCCACCAAGTTAGTGCGACCTCTTCCGAAAGAGTAACGTGCGACCTCCACCACATAAGTTAGTGTGACCTCTTCCGAAAGAGTTAAGTGCAACCAGAATAAAAAGGAAACTAGACTAAACTTCGTCAAACGGGTAACCTACAAAGAAAGGGAAACAAAAGTTTCTCTTTAAAGGTCGACCAGTCATCTCATTTAAGTGATTACCTAGTTATATTGTTACTCAAAATTGTATTACCCGATTATACAGTTACTCATTCTCACAATTGGGAAACATTGAGTTATCATCACCTATATAAAGGGAGTTCAATGTTTTTATGAGGGACGGCTTCTGGAGGGAATTTTTGGAAAAACTTTTTAAACTCTTGCTTCTTTTTTCCGGATAACACGTTGTAATTTTGAGTTCTGGTAATTCTCTAGAAAATAGTGAAAAACAGTGGACGCTCATCTTTTTTAGGGCTGAACCACTATAAAATTCTCGTCTCTTTTTTTGCTTTAATTAATTAACCATTTTCACACATAAGCCACATCTTGCAATTTTCCTAAATTTATTATTGACAAAACCTCCGTCAACATATGTATTGTTAGTAAAAATTTGATACAAATTCTGGTATAACATAATTAGTGTCGTCATATAAGAAATATTTAAATTAATTATCTGCTATTTCCACATTTTCTTTATAGAAATATATTTCTACATATTTAGTAGTGAAGGTTGTCTTACATATTTACACTGCATGAATTTGATATACTAAATAATACCTTATTATTCTCAGAGGCTTAAACTAGTAGACTTAGTAGAATTAATACACTAGTAAAATAAGCATCAGATTTCTTTCAAAATAATAATAATAATAATAATAAGCATCAAATTAAGAAATAATATTGGGAGAAAAGCCCTTTTTTTTGCCTAAGACTTGAGCACCACAAATTATAATCACAACGAGAAATTTTTTGCTCTTGTATATTTTGTACATATAAAATATTTTCAGTACATTGCATCACTTAAAGAGCCAGCCGCCCACTCAGACCATTCGATTAGCAATTGGTAGGTACATATCTTTATTATAGTCCATCCCATTTTGTAGGTACATATCTTTATTATAGTCCATCCCATTTTCTTATTAGTTTGGTTATTTCCTCCATATCATAATGTGATGGTTGAACTTTGGAGCTCCTAAATAAACAAACTAAATTATAGGTTTTTTTAGGTATATTTCTAAGTATAATATATAAAAGTATCTCACCACACTGCACCATAATCTCCACGTATACAAGATGCTGTCACATGCACCAAGATAAGTGAGCTAGACATAAACCAATAACGTTTAGAGGAAATCCCATGCTAAGCATGCTTATTAATCATAATCACACCTTTGATTTCTTATCTTTATACTATAGGCACTAACAAAGCCAGTTATGGCCAAGATTTGGGTATCATCTTTTGCGCAAGAAAATATCATGGCCTGATGTGAAAGTAGAAAGCAGCCAAAAGGCATAGAATAAAATTTTGGATCCGCTTTACTGGTCCACGAGTTAAGAGATCAAAGTATTTGTTTGGCATGGTTCTAATAGTAAACCTCCGAAAAGGAGGAAAAAAATTTATATATATATATATATATATATATATATATATATATATATAACAGAATAAGCTGCAGGACCAATATTATAGGTACATGTTAAAGATACATACCAATTCTACTAGTAATTGAAACTATTAAGTTTGGCACATTTTTTATGGCATTTAGTAAGAAGTGAGGTTATAAAAATATATGCGTCTCGTGGTTTTTCAAACGCGTCCATTTGTCTTTTCAAGCGCGATGTACTAGCTAATACTATGTAAGAAACTCTTATAAACTTTAGGTACACTTTGAGTTTGGGACCTCTTCAAGACTCACATCATCTGTCTAGTCTTTTGTCACAAACTTAAGAATAAGAACAATTAATAGATATCAATTATTTTATATTTTATATCTCATTTGATTAAATGATGTGTCAAAAAAATAGATGAACATAGAACAAGATCGTGTGATTTAAATTTGCTTCTCATTGATCATAGACAATTACTCTCGTTATAGGTACTTTTATTTAATTTATGAGAAGTCTCAGTCTTTGGACGTATTTAAACTTTTCAAAGTTGAAGTTGAAAATCAACTTAGCAAGAAAATTAAAACTGTCAAATTCAATCGTAAGAGTAAATACTATAGTAAGTATGATAGATAAGTATGATAGATCCACTAAACAATGTCTAGGACCCTTTATCTGATACTTAGAGGTATACGGCATCGTCTTATAGTACATAATATCAAGGAAACCTACTATAAATTATGTTGCTGAGCGACGAAACATAATGCTTAAGATTGATAACCCAAGAATAAGAATGAGATTATTAGCCTAAAATTGGTAACCCAAAAAGGGGGATGAATTGGATTTTAAAAGTTTTTAAGAAACTTTTCAACTATGTAAAACCGTAGACCACTATTTTTAACTTTGAAGCTAAACGAATAATAATAATAAAATAAAAAGTATAGAGATAAAGAAAATACAAACTCAATTTTTACGAGATTCAACAAATACAATGATTTGCTTATATCCCTGACTCTTGGCAACTTACTTTGAGATTTCTATTAACGGATTAAGATTGTGAGCTTGATCGATTCTTTTATAAGTGGAATAAATTCTTTTTAGACTCACTTAACTTTTTTACAATAGTCTTGATTCTGGCATTATCATGTCTATCCTCAAATTGTTTAGACCTCCATGTCAATCTAACTTATACAGATTATTTAGACAATAGTGTTAACTTCACCAACTTATGAGTTGTTTAGACTCTGGTGATAACCTCACCTAAATCGGGTTGTTTAGACTCTAGTGATAACCTCACTTATGCGCAGGTTATTTATGAATTTGGTACCAACCTCACCTTACACTTAACAGTTTTTCAATAATCAAGAATGAAAAACACTCAAGAACTTTTCTCACAAAAGTGATAAATACAATTTTGGCTTAAGAGATTTGAGAACAATGTAATATATATACTGTAAGATTGGCTCAATAAGATTTGAAAGTATAATTGATATGAAAATAGCCTAAGATACTTTGAGAGTAAATGAATATCAATTTAGAATCATGCTCAAGTGTTAAATGCCATCAAATAAGGCTATATATATAGATATCCAAGAAAACTAGTCGTTTATAGTTGTTATTAACTTTCTGCCAAAGGTTTGATCGACCAAAATTAAAGTTGATCGATAAAAAATATAACCATTCGAGTTTAACACGTCAATTCAGCTCCAACGGTTTACTGGCAACTGGTTTAAAAAGTGATCGACCAAACAACTTTGGTTGACCAAAATCATTGTTAGTCGATCAAACATATTTTTTTTCAGTTTTCAAACTCTAACAAGATTTTTGGCATTTTTCAGATTTTGACAGTTTTTTGGTCTTTTTCCAAATTCTGACAGATTTTGGCGTTTTTCAAATTTAGACTTCTAAATTTGTTTTGAATACTTTAAAACTTAGAAAATCAATTTAAAAATAATCTTTTGGCTATTGCAAACTTATTTTAGTTTCTCAAAAATATTTGACAATAATTTAGAAAGTATTAATTCTAAAATATAGTCTAGTGTGCAAATAGAAAATCTCTTTTTAGCCTATGTTAAATAATTATGATCTTAAATATATTTGTAACTTATTTAAACTTAAGANAATAAATCATTATTTTATATTTTCAAACTTATATAAAATAACCATTTTAAGTTTAAGATAGTTTCAAAACTCTTTTAAAAGAATGAGTCAATGCAAAAAGAATTTATATGAACTAAATTAAATACAAGACTAAGACATGAAATATATCTTATTTAGACATGATCATGTATCTTGATTATCCATTTTCAAGCTTAATCCTAATATATCCATATGCATCAATCTTTAAGCTTGATTTCTTAATCAATTTGAGTTAGAACTTTGAGACTATTTAACCATACACTCAAGTTAATTTATTAATATTAAATTAAATATTTGTTATCTTTAAAATAAGAGTAAGATTGAAACCCCTATATGTCAATGGTGGTGAGGAGTATGATTAATTATTCCTTCTTACTTGAATCATTCTGGGAAGAGGTACTAAGGACTATAATTTCAACAGAGTACCTAGTAAATCAGTAGTTAAAACTCCATGTAAGTTAATGATAGGCAAAAAGCCTAGCATTAAGTAATTTCATATCTGGGGGATAAGATAAGGCCATACATGTCACATGAAAAGAATAATTAGCTGCTATTTTATTAGGTACACTAAAAGGTCAAGAGATTTTAAATTTTACAATCCTTCTAATAGGTTCCTTTTTGAGACGAGAAATGCAAGATTCCTTAAGGATGTTGAGTTTGGAAGAGGGGGAAAGATAAGGTATGATATATTATCTTTGAGAAGGAATTCATTTCTCTTCCTACAGTTACTATTAAAGATGATCAGGTACATATACCTGATATCATTCAGGAAGCAAATCCAGAAATTTAAGATAATATTCTGCAACTCCCTGTCCAAAATGAGGAAGTTTCTTGGAGATCCAAAATCTATAGTCTATAAACTAAAGAATTCAATTTATGGTCTCAAACAAACTTCCCGTCAATGGTATCATAATTTCTATCGAGTTATTTTATTATTCAGTTTTGAGAAAAATAGGTAGATGGATGTATTTATCACAAGTTCAATAGGAGCAAATATATCTTCCTGGTCTTGCATGTCAATGACATACTTTTATCCAGTAATGATATAGGCTTACTACACGAAACTAAAAAATTTCTATAAAATAATTTTGAGAAGAAAGATCTTAAGGATGCCTATTTTATCTTAGGAATATAGATATACCAAGATCACTCTTAGAGTATCCTTAGATTATCACAAAAGGGCTATATCGATAAGGTGTTTGAAAGGTTTGGCATGATCAACTATGCCCTAAGAGATACACCAACTACTAAGGGTGATAAATTCAGTTACAGTTAATACCCCAAGAATAAAATTGAATCTAAGAAAATGCAGAAGATCCCATATACATCAACAGTAGGGAGTCTTATATATGCTCAAGTCTGTATGCATCAAGACATATCTTACATAGTTGGAATGTTAAGTAGATATTTAAACAACCTTGGATTATTAGAAAGCAACAAAAGAAGGTCCTATGATATTTATAGAAAACAAAAGATTATATTATTACCTTTCAGAGATCTGATCATTTGGAGATCTTTGGGTATTCCGACTTTAATATTGCTAAATGCCTAGATAATAAGAGATCTACTTTAGGCTATATTTTTTTTTATTGTCAGATTACTTATTTCCTAGAAGAGTGTTAAGCAAATATTCACAGCTTCTTCTACTGTAGAGGCAAAATTTATAGCATATCATGAGACATCGAATAAAAGAATATGGCTGCAGAATTTTATCATCGGGCTGCTAATAGTCGATGATATTGAAAAACCATTGAAGATATAATGTAATAGTAAAGTCATTATTTTGTAATCCAACAATAACAGAGAATTCTAGAAATCTAAGCACATAGATATCAAGTTTCTAGTCGTTAAACAAAGAATTTAAAGTCAACAAATATCTATAAAGTATATTGGCACTAACTCGATATTAGTGTATCCACTCACCAAAGGTTTACCGCCTAAGATGTTTCATGAGCACACTACTCATATGAGTGTTGTACTATTTAATGATGTGCAAAATCAGTGAGAGTTAGATTTTAGTTGTTCTTTTGTAATGAACACATTCATTATTTGATATCAATAGAGTGTCGGTTTTCTTTCATACTCTGAATTTATATTTTAATTTCTTTTTATTGCAGTTTAGCATAAAATGAAAGGCTAAAGTAGATTTATTGGAATCATAAAGTAGGATTAGTTGGAAATAAGTATGTAAGATCACTTTTCATATAATTTCCATGTCACATATCCATACTTGATCTATGTCATTGAATGTTTTATATGGTGATCATTGATAGGTCTAGTTGCCTACTTAAGTACAACAAATGTCGTTTTAATCTCATGTTGATATATTAGATGGACCATATTATAATAAAGAGAAATTTCTTTATAAGATAGCGATAAAACGTATATTAAAGTTTCATTATATAATTATTTACAGATAACTCATATAGCTTAAGTGGGAGATTATTAGGTTAATTATTTCCTAAGTAGGTTTACATAGTTTAATAACAATTATATAATGTCTGGGCTATCTTAATTGAGTGGGCCAAGTAGTTGTAGGATACTAACATAGTATAAGTTTTGTAATATATAGATTTCAGTTTTGATTAATGAGGTCTTAATTAGGTGAGTTTTGTAATATATGGATACTTATTACTGATTCAGTTTTGACTAATGAGGTCTTAATTAGGTCACTATATAAAGTAAACTAATATAGTTTTGGTTTCCAAGTTAAGTCGAACACATATTCTCTTATCTTCTCCTTTATCAATATAAAAAAAAAAAAAAAACCCCATTGAGTACTTTAGTATTCTCTTCTCTTCTCCTTTATCAATAATTAAAAAAAAAAAAAACAATTGAGTACTTTAGAGTAATTTGGCTGCAGAAAATCATCAACTCTCAATCTCTTAATTGTTTAATTGCCTCAGCTTGCTTTTATAATCATGACTGTCTCTTCATTGTGGACTCAAGTTAGCCACAATTTCTCGACAAACTCCTTGCCGATAATTTGACATTAATGTTTTAGAATTGTATTAAGTTTTGTCAATCCATGATTTTGTCTAATATCACACGTCAACAAGAATTATGGTGGACTAACGGGTTCGAACAATAACAACCAAAAGGCGTTAATATTTTCAAGATTATTATATAACACTAGAAAATTAGTTGTATGAAGTACATCAGAAATTTTGGAGAAATTTTCTCTTTGTCATACGTATAATTAGATACTTTAAGTTAAATATGACGTAATTAGGGGTGAAATATATATACTATTAAGAGTACTATGATTGAAATTTGTGGTTGGGTCGCTTCTACTTGGGACAGCTTATTTGAAATGATGAGTAAGAACTGCTACTAGTTGGATTCCTCCAGGTTGAACTAAACCTTGGTTAAGCTCTTTTTTTTTTTCTTTTTTTTTCTAAAAATTAACGACCACATGATTTAATTAAAACTCCTCTATCAAATATGCTATCAAGTATTGAAACATCAACACACGTGGCAGGCACGTGAAACTCGCGATCAGCTATTAGCTAGCTAGTCCTTATAAATTAATTACATGTATATTCTAGATGAAAAGGGTCCGTCTGGATGCAACAAGTATTTATCAATATATATATATATATACATATATATATATATCTTATCTCTTTTCTGGCCGGCCACATTGTTTTTTTTTGTTTGTTTTTTTTTTTTTTGGCTGAGACCGGCCATATTCTTTTGAGTCGCAATACTTTTATCTCGCAATACTTTTATATATATGCTTTGAATATATCTTTTGGTAATAATTGTAGTTCTCTTTCGAATGATGCTTTGAAGATGGCATTAGCAAATAAATTGACATGAGACGAACCAGAGTGTCCCAGTTTGCTCCCCACGCCATCCAAAAGTTGCAAATATATCGCTCCTTTTAATCAGTGAGAACAAAAATCCCGGTCCCTCCATGGATACTTAATAACTAGTATTGCTATAGTACTAAAGCAAGTTATTATTAGTGCAATTCTTACGCATTTGATCTCATCTAAACCTTTTTCGTTAGGATATATATTATACATGGGTCATATATATGATTCCTATTTCAACGCAGATTTTTGTTTTTCTTCGTGATGGTTATTCTGATTTGGATCAATCCATTTTGATTCGATGGTTATAATAATATTAGTAATTTTATTTAAAAAAATCAAATTAATACATATATAAATATAAAAATTATTTATGACTTAAAAATTGGTAATTTATTTGTGACCTAGGATAGTTTTTTTTTCAACCTTTTTCTGTTGTATTTTTTTTTAATTACTATTCCATTGTTAATTCATGTACTTTTACTTTCATTCTTTTTCATTTTTTTACTTCTCATTATTGCTATTACTAATTAAATTTTTTTCTTTTCTTTTTAAATTTTATTCATACACACTTTTTTTTTTCCTAAGTCAACTAATCTAACTAATTTTCTTTCTAGTACTTATCTAGTTCATAAAGATTTTTCCATTTTTTTTAATTTCACGTGTTCTATATTTAATTACCTCCTTTTTAAAATTTTATTCCTACATGTTCTTTTTTTCTTAGGTTAGCTAATTTTTCTTTAAAATCGTATAACTTATCTGGTCAATAAATTTTTTTTTCTCTCTCTGTGTCGATTTTACGTACATATTTAATTTTGCTACTTTTCTATGTAAAATTTTGTTTTCAAAACTTTTCTATGTATTTAATTTCAATATTTACATATTACGTTTTACATATTTTGCGAGCCATATTTTTGCACGTATTTTTTAAAACTTTTTCACGTTTTCAGTTACAATATTTTTAATTACAAAACATCGAAATTATAATTTTTTTTATTACAATATTGTATTTATCTATATTAAGATTATTTCCATGTTTACTGCAATAATGTTTACTACTTACCCTATTTATATGTAAACTGCTAATATTAAATACTAATATTTTTTATCAAAACTTTTTCCTTAAAAATGTCATTCCTTCTTTTTTTTTTTATAATTTTAAAACTATCTATATAAAAATTCAAAAAAAAAGCAAAAAAAAAACATATACTAATATTTCGTATCAAAATTTTGTCCTTAAAAAACCATTCCAAATTTTTTTCCTAAAAAAGTCATTCCAAATTTCTATCCAATGAAAGAGATTTTCTTCTTCTTTCTTTTTTTTTTATAAGAAATTGAAAGAAATTTTTTGAGAAATTAGAATGGAATGATTATAAATAAAAATGATTTGCAATACTTACTATTACAAATTATTTTCAACTTAATTAAAGTATTCATCTATAGAAGAAAAACAAAAATCTACACTGAAATATCACCCCATGTATATAGGTTACTAATTTGGTAGGTAATTTTTTGATAATTTTTTTAGTTGTTGAATTATTAATCTAACGATTACCATAATTTGAATAGTTGAAAAAAATAATAACAAAATTAAATATTCATTATTTTATATTTTTTTCTCAATTCTTTTTATCATGAAAAAAAAAACATATATAATCAATTTTAATTGACTAAAATAATATAGATAAAAAAAAATACCTATTAGATTATATAAACCTCGAGAGGGAAAACATTTAACCAAAGCTCTAATTTGCTCCCCAATCGTAACGCTTAACATGGGAATTTGCTGCTGAGCCATTAATATTCCTTACCATGCTCAGTCATGACTGATCTAGCCTAGTTGACTAGATTCGAACTCAACTATGAATTGATTATTTTGGTATAATTCCGTACGAAGCACACCCAAGAAAATAACGTTGATCAATTTCTGAAAAGATCGGTACATATTTCAAAGAAGTCCAATAATTTTAATTCAGCAAGCTAGCTAGCTATTCATGATGTAATAGTTTCACCAGAATCAAATTTATAATTTACATTTGTTTTTACAAAATTAAAAATGAGAGATTATAATCAAAATTTGGACATATTTATTATCATGCGATGAATAGAATAGTGAAACGAAAGAATATGAAGATGAATGAAATAAATTAAAATTAAGTAATCTCTTCTAAATTTTAATTATGTATGTGATGAATTTACTAATATATATTTTCTGTGTTAAGTAGACACTTAAATGGATGGAAAAGGGAAATAATTCCCTCATTCACCTTAAGTAAACATTCACTCAATGTAATGCCTGTAATGAAACTAGCCAAAATAAGTTCATATTCCTTGCTTAGACCAAAAATTAATCAAATATTTATAGGGTGATCCAATAATCCTTGTACCGAATTTATCAAAGGGTGAGTGCCCTTTATCAAATATTTTCAATTTACAAAAAGGGTTAGCAATTTCTTTCATATTTCGCAAAAAGGATGGAGAAGTGATGGTTCAGGATTTTCCATGACCAAACATGCATGGTATATAGTAAGAAGCAACATAATCTTCTTTTTTTTTTTTTTTTTTGGAAAGAAAGAAGCAACATAATCTTTACAATAGGAGAGAGTAATCTTTTAGGAGCCGTTTTATTTGACTATGAGCATTAAAGAGTTAGCATGCACCATTAAAGTGGGTCCACGTGGCATGACCTTTATTACAAGATGATGTTGATGAGTCCTACAAATTATATAAGGGTCATCCTCACCTAAAAACATAGTAGCCACATATGATTTTACTTGGCTAATATAATCTATAATCTTCTTGTTTTGCCCAGCTCTCCTTCGTCTTAATCATATGCTTAAAGTGTGACGTTACTTGCGGGGGGTGACTGGGGTCCAATTGCCGCGCACGATTGCTACAGTAAGTTCCACAACTTGCAAACTTGATAAGCTACACATACATTTTTTCTTTTAGAAAAATAAAATAAAATAAATAATAAATAAAAATGATAGAGAGATTCAAATTGTTCCCCAATTCTGAGATTCTTTCTTCTTTTCTTTATTTTCCTTTTAAATACATTCTCCCCCATATTCGTGTACCAATAAATCTGGTTTGTCATGTTGTATACATTCTCACTTTTTTGGTTAAAAAAGGGAATAGGCTTAGTCAATTAAACCGGAGTAACTTAATCGTACTTGCCCCCATATTGGAATAATAAAATTGTTTTCAGAATTATGTGCATATATTATGCAATATCAAATAAACCGAGAGAGAGAGAGAGAGAGAGATCATCACTCCTTTGTTGTCTAGAGATCATTGAATTCTTTGCCACGCTCGGTTGTCTTGTCTCATAGAATTCTTTATTTTTATTTTTTTCATGTAGGAAAAAAAAATTCCAATCACGATTTGAAGTTCCTGCGTTCTAGTATGGAACATTAATAAACACTTTAACTACCGTTGACTCGGTTATTATAATATCTTGATATGATTTTGATTTTTCCTAATAATAATTGTCCATAGTACATTATGCACTATATATGTGAACAAAACGCAATTATAAATTATACCATATATATTTCTGTTTGCATCCTACTAAGATGCTTTTTTTAAGACCTTTGGATAATTGAGACTAATAACAATATGATATAGTACTCGACAGAGGAACGAAATTTTCATTATTATTATTATTATAACGAGATGAAATTTTCATTATTATTATTATTATTGTAACGAGATGAAGGATTTTGACTTCCGATTTCAAATTAGAGACGAGTTTATAATTGTATGACTTCTGATCGATCATATTAAAAATGACCGCAAGCAACATAAATAATGTGAGATCCGTTCCCAAATCATATACCACGTGGAGAATTAAGTGGCAGAACAGATCACAAGTAGGGTCCATCGTCCGACATGTGTCAAAAATGACTAGTTAAAGGCCACGCGAGTCGCACATGATACCACATATTCCATTGGGCTGCCTGGGGTTAGGGCTGAGCCCATCCCAGACCCTGGATGGACTCGGCCCAGTCTGATTCTTATCTCGACAGCTGGGGGGTCGGAAGCCCCAAGGATCTTCCATCAGAATACAATGAAAAGCAACTCACAGCTCCATACCCAGACAGAGCATTTAATGCGATCCTGAGTAGGTATGCGCAGGGGGCAAGCCGTCCTGACAGAACAACGATTTGTCCAAATCTCGCCCCTGACAGACTCGAGCCATAGGAGACAGTGGGAGCTAGGCTACAGCAGGATAGGAGAGATCACGGTAATCTCGGCTCGTGATCTCTGGAAAAAGTCTTGAAGAAAAAGGTACTCAGTCCTGAGATCGTAAACCGAGTGGTTCACAATCTCAGGACTATACATATATGAGCCATGCGTCTCCAAATAGAGGCATGTACGCATACAAAAAGAAGTATTTAAAAGTTTACGAGCAAGAAATAAAGATATACTCATATAGAATTAAATCCTTGCTACCCTGAATCAAAGAAAGACCACTGACTTAAGCATCGGAGAGTCTTTGCAAGTAGCCACCCCTGCCTCTCCGGCCCTGCTTGGAGTTCAGAGTACTTTGGGATAGTAAGGACACGTGGACAGTTGGAGAATACAGCATCAGCGGTTCAGAGACACGTAGACGGCTGGTGAGACACCTCTCCAACAAATAGTAAGAACTGAATTTGTAATATTTAATGCAAATCTATGAAACGATACACTATATATTAAGCTTCGACCATATATACGGGAAAAAAGAAAAGTCGTGAAACTCCCCCATATTTTTTTTCTTTTCTTTTTTGGTTTTATTGGTTCTAGCCATCTTATGGTCCATCGTCATCACTGTCAGACGAGGGGGCAACCCTGTCCTTCTTCTCTACCCGGCCCTCTTCTTCTCTGGATGAGCCAACCTCGTGGCGCCACTTTATTGGGACCGAGGGAGGGGAAGACATCTGAGATTTTAACCTCAAAGCCCCCCACTGAGCTCGGCGATCTCCCCACCGAGGCAAGTAGCACTGGATTTCGAATCGGAGTCAGGAGTGGACGAGGTTAGTGCAGCAGACCCCCCAGGCAAACTCAGGGGCATTTCTATGGCCCTTGTGGCAGACGTTCCCCTGGATGGAGGTCCTCCTGCATCAGAGCGGGGGACCATGGGCGCCTCATCTTCTGAAGGCACCACGAGATGCCGACCAGCGGGTGCCTTGGGGCGAGCCTTATGTCCCGCGGCTCCCCCCTTGACAGGGGAGGGGTCTACCGATGGGCCGGTCTCAGAACCTGCAAAGAACAAGCAACATATTTAGATCACGGCCATGATCCGATCCACGAAACTCAAGGATGCGGAAATGAATCCACCCCTAGCCCTCTTGGGGGCAGCGGTTTCCTCCCTACGGAGCCTGACGCACTCCTCGGCCACGAACCTCACGGCCTCCTCGAGCTCGTGGCTAGTCGGTGCCATCAGGTCGTTGGAGCCCGCCAACTGGCTTGAGGCCGTAACTTGACGACCCACCATGGCGATTCGATCATGCTCGTCGCGGTGGAATCGGTTCAGGGCAGAGGCATCAAGTCAGCTCTGCAGGTACTTTGTGATAACCCAGGTGTCCAGAGGGAAGGGAAGGTATGAAACCATCCTGGGCATCATATTCATCACCTGGGGGCTGAGGGCGACCTAGATATGCCGGCAGTCCTCAGGAGATCCAAAGATGACGATCCCCTCCAGGCCTTTGAGCCGCCCTGCCGACAAGTGCGGCTCGAACTTGCTCTCTTCTACAGAGGCTGCATAAGACAAAATAACGTGAGCAATAATAGACAAGGAGAATGCAGGCCCGAAAATCACGACCTAACACTTACTCTGCAGAAAAACTAAGAGAATTTGGAAGTGCTCTCCATTCACCTAAGGGGAGCACCACGCCCTCCAACGGCGTATAGCCTAGAGTGGGAGTCACATTGCTTATCTAACCTCGGCAAGCCCCAGAAGATGCGACGCCCCGGGAGCGGTTGGAGGTAAAAGGCAGGGTAGAAACTCTTTTTGGGGATGAGGGTGAGTTTGTAAGCATAAAAGACCACCTCTAGGTCGATATGCAGGTTATAGAGAACTAACAGGGCGGAAAGCCCCATCAGAATCATGACCCCATTTGCGTTTAACTGCATCGGGTGAATCCCCATCAAGGCAAAGAAGAGGGAATGGTGGATCAGAGGAGGAAGAGGGAATCGCAGCCATTCCAGATATTTTCTACCCAAAATAATAGAGCCTTCAGGGGCAGAGGGACGAATATACTAGTCTGCGGGGCCTTCAACCCTTTGCAACGTCACTCCGCCCGGGAGGCAGAGCTGTCTCCTCAGTGAATTCAACTCCGAATCCACGATGGGATGCAATTCCTGATCTTGATTCGAGGCCATTGTTCTGGATACGATCGAAAGAGTAAAAGTCTCTTGAAAGAGGGAAGTCAGAAACTCTAGGATTTTACGAGGCTAGAATAATTGAAGATTTTAGTAAAGTAGCAAATGAGTGTAAATGCGGCTCTTATAGAGGGGGAGCCGAAGAGTTAATCTGGAAAAAGGGAGAGCAAAGGAGACCAAACAGTCTGAACTTCAAAATTTAAAAAAATTTCGTGACATGGGATGGCGTGCCTCTACGTCGGTAGGGGGGAGCCACGTGCATCCCCCAAACTGGAAAAATAGATAAACGGTTTCCCCACTTGACGGAAACGAATACATCAAGTAGGGAAATGGGGGCAGTTGTGAGACCCGTTCCTAAATCATACACCACGTGGACGATTAAGTGGCAGAACAGGTCACAAGTAAGGCCTACCGTCTGACATGTGTCAAGAGTGACTAGCTAAAGGCCACGCGAGTCGCACATGATACCACATCGTCCATTGGGATGCCCGGGGTTAGGGCCGAGCCCATCTCAGACCCTGGATGGACTCGGCCCAGTCCGATTCTTACCTCGACAGCTGGGGGGTCGGAAGCCCCAAGGGTCTTCCACCAGAATACAATGGAAAGCAACTCACAGCACCAGATCTAGACAAAGCATTTAATGCGATCCTGGGTAAGTATGCGCAGGGGGCAAACCGTCCTGACAGAACGGTGATTTGTCCAAATCTCGCCCCTGACAGACTCGAGCCATAGGAGACGGCAGGAGCCAGGCTAAAGCGGGACAGGAGAGATCACGATAATCTCGGCCCGTGACCTCTAGAAAAAGTCTTGAGGAAAAAGGTATTCAGTCCTGAGATCGTAAACCGGATGGTTCACAATCTCAAGACTATACATATATGAGCCATGCATCCCTAAATGAGGGCATGTACGCATACAAAAAGAAGTATTTAAAAGTTTACAAGCAAGAAACAAAGATATACTCATATAGAACTAAATCCTTATTACTCTGAATCAAAGAAAGACCACTGACTTAAGCATCGGAGAGTCTTTGCAGATGGCCACCCCCGCCTCTCCAACTCTGCCTGGAGTTCAGAGCACTTTGAGATATTAAGAACACGTGGACAGTTGGAGAATACAGCATCAGCGATTCAGAGACACGTGGACGGCTGGTGAAAAACCGCTCCAACAAATAGTAAGATCTGAATTTGTAATATTTAATGCAAATCTATGAAACGATACACTACATATATTAAGCTTCGACCATATATACGGGAAAAAAGAAAAGTCGTGAAACTCCCCCATATTTTTTTTCTTTTCTTTTTTGGTTTTATTGGTTCTAGCCATCTTCTGGTCCATTTTCGTAACCAGTGCTCTTAAGCCCCTACAGGATTTGACCATAAAACATCTGCCTGCGTTTGTGCTTTGAAATTGCTGGTCAATAGACTAGACCGGTAAACGAATATAAACTATTGAGGCTGTGGGCCAAATCAAGCATGCAACGGTACTTCATACATAATTGTAGAAAGACCCAGCTAGCTACACTCAGCAAGCAATAATGATAGGTCCCCTATTTCGATGCGCAATTTGAAGATCAAATATGTATGTTTAACATTTCCGGATATAGAGATTTACTGTTCAATTTGCTTTGCAAATTTCCCTATGCGCTCTTCAAGAATCTGCTTGTTGTTGATGATATTATCAGCTTGTCGCGCATGATAATAGATTTAAAAAAAACCTATAATAGATAGAAAAAAAAATACTCCATAATGATTCATATAAATTATAATATTCTTAATTCTGTTTTCGTTTGGCTGGAGGAAAATTTCTAGTTATATTCTTGATTGTGGCACTAACATCTCTTCAATTAAAAAAAAAATTCTACCATATTTTAATCCTTCAAAACAATTCCCCCTTCTGATTAATTAATATGGGTGGATTATATGACTATCATGTAGTCATTCAAGCGAAAGAAATACATATTATTATCTCTTAATGTAAAGGATAAGAGCAAATTTGACTGAGGTTTTATATTATATCGTTTTTGTGTCCAATCTATTTTTATTTTGGCTTATTGATCCTCAATTTTTTTTTTTTTTGTGTCATTTAAGTATTAAACATTTCTTTTTTTGACATCATTGGTCTTTTTGGTATGTTCCATCCAAGATTCCGTTAAAATTTATTTGAATAAAATAAATTTTGTACCATTGATCTCGATTTTTCAATTGTATAATAATTTGGTCCTTAATTTTTTTTGTATTCACATTTCAAATTAACAATATTGTATATACTAATTTTTCAGAAAATTAAAATTAAAATATTGATATAAAATAAATAGTTCAT
>JXTB01000303.1:152575-168379 GCA_002914805.1 Parasponia andersonii
TTTTTTTTTTCAAATTGAAAAAAAAAAGAAATTCTCTTTTATGTTTATTCACATTTTTACCCATGTTATTTTTCTTTTTATTTTTTATTTTTATCCTTTGATTGCCCAAATTTATCCATTTTTGACCCAATTATTTGAGATAATTTCACACAAATTACTTGTCATAAACATAAACATAGTCAGGTACTAAAAAATTTCTAACCTCATATTTAGATGGATAATTTATCAAAAATAGAAAGATATTCATGTTATTCTTTTACAAAATCTTTAATACGAGGGATAAAATGGTAATTATACCTTCATTTTTAGACTAATGGTAAAAGGATGATTTCTCAAGGGATTCCCAACCATTCGTCTCGTTCCCAAAAACCTTATTCTTTGTATTTTAAGCTTTTAAGCTCACTCATCATCCATGGCTACCTCTATTCACCCGCACCAAACATCCTTCCTCAAATTCCCACTCACAAAACCCAAACCTAGAGCTCCCATCTCAAGCTACGTTCCCATACGGTGCGGCCCACGGGACAACCGAGGACCTCTCTTCAAAGGCCGAGTCCTAAGCATCGAGGCCATCCAAGCCGTCCAAACCCTCAAACGGGCCCAGAGATCCGACCCGACAAGCTTCACCGCCACCGTATCCAAAACCCTCTCGCGCCTCATCAAGGCAGACCTCCTAGCCGCCCTGAACGAGCTTCTACGGCAAGATCAGTGCGCTCTGGCTCTCCAAGTGTTCTCAGCCTTTCGATCGGAATACCAACCCGAGCTGTCTCTGTACGCAGCCATGGTCCAAGCCCTGTCGAGGAATGGGATGGCGGAGGATATCGACCGTCTGATCTGTGATCTGGAGGAAGGTGGTGGTGTCGGGTGGGATGACAAGGGGTTGATAACGCTGGTGAGGGCGGTGATTGCGTCAGGGAGGAGGGAATCAACGGTCAGGATTTATGGAATGTTGAAGAGGAACGGAGTGGGGTCCAGTGGTGGTTTTCAGGCGGATGATTATATGGTTGGGGCTTTGAGTAAGGGACTGAGAAGGTTGGGTGAGGTGGGTTTGGCAGATGAGATTGGTAGGGTATTTGGAAGGTTTTACGAGGGCAGTTTCGACAAACTGACTGTATAGAATTATATGAGAAAATTAAATGAAACAAGAATTTATTTTTAATTTTGCGCTTTGTTACGAGAGTTCACAAATTACGTGCTTGAAAATAGTAATGTTAATCGTGCCGCTTACGACACAAGAAGTTTAATCATGCAATGTTGGTTAGGACCAGTTACTAATCGTGTTGCGTTATGTTTAGTCCTTTACATGCTGGTGTCGGTGTATATTCTTGATAATATTAATCTTACACTCTTCAAAAATTGTGTTATTTTTTTGTAGTCATGTTCATTTATGATATTATTTATGCAAGCAACACGCTAATTTTTTCATTATCAAGTATATATGTTTTACACGTGAATTCTGCTAAAATGGATCACGTTTTAATAATATAAGAAGTGAGAAAAGGAGTAATGCAACAAAATTTAAATATTAAAAATAGATTTATTTAGATTATATCGTTTTGTCCTGTTATTATAAAAAATTGCATAAATCCGCCTTCTGGAGTTCGCCAAAATTTCTATCTAGTAATTTCACGTAAAATGTTCTTATATCCACATATAATCTACTACTAAATTCAACAGTCGAATTAAGCAGAAAAAAGAACGACATTTTTTCACATAAAGCGTGTAATATACAATATAGATGCATATTTTTCAACCATTTTTTTCTTTTTGAAATTTAATTTTATTTATAACAATGGAGTATTTTTTTCATTGTTATTTATTAGCAATAATATCATCAAAAACTAACCATTTTAAGTTTTTTAGCCCCCCCTCCCCCCAAAAAAGAAAAAGTCTTTTTATTAACATTAAATTAAATAAAACATTATATTTATGTCTTTCTAAATAAATCTTACTCAATTCACTTAAAGTCAATAATAAAGTTTAAAATTATTACAGAAACAACTTTGTTCTTTAAAATTGTCTATTACCATCTACAGAATTAGCTAGAAAACAACCACCTATACCGAAAAATTATTTGTAATATCTTAGGAATCTAAAAGTATCAGCTTTCAAACACACAAAATTTTTTTTCTTGAATTCTGTTATCTGATTTCAAAAATAAAAAACATTCAATATCAGCAATTTTAAATCCAATTTTGATTATATATGTAGAAAATTGATTTTAAAAAATTACAAGTAAAAAAATTTTATTTTATATAATTGAAACTAGAAAATTGATTTTAAAAAATTACAAGTAAAAAAATTTTATTTTATATAATTGAAACTGCGTGAGTTTTTTTTCCAAAAAAAAAAAAAAGACTAAACATCATGGGTGTTTTTTTTTTTGATATCATCCCTTATTTATTATGTATTGATATTTTGATTCAAAAGAAATACATAAAATTATGACTAATTAAATTAATAAAGTAGAAACTTCTCCTTTTATACACGCATTTTTTTGAAAGTGATTGCATTACACAGGTAATAAATAAAATTTTCAAAATTTTTAACATACTTTTCTCAAAGTATCCAAATTATACTCGTCTTAATCATTAGTCGTTTAGTTATCCTCTAGCATTTTGTTAACATTATAGCACTAAGAGTATTGCTAGCTCCATTCTCTTGATCAATAAATTTTGGGCCCTAGCGATAATTAAAAATAATTAAATAAATTTCTTTGAACTAAAATTGAACTTATAAGAAATTTTTTAGATGCTTTCTTTAAAAAAATATTATTATTTTTCAAAATAGAAATTAGAATTATAGTATTAAAATAGAAAAAAGGAAAACCAAGAATAAACGTAAGAAGTAAAAAATCCATTTCAATAAATTCTTTAAGACAACTCATTTTGGGTGTATTGATTAAGTAAATTATGAGTGTATTTTGACCTGATTCAGATATATCAGTGGCCATTTTGGAGGAAAAACCAACTTCCAACTAAAAGAATGGACATTAGATGAGAAATTAATAAAAGTTAAAAGTTTTGGAAGAAAAAGCTTTAGAACCAAATACAATGAAATACAAATAAAAAATTGTTCCAATTTTGGAAAGATTACAAGATACCTACTAATTTCTTTTAAAGTAAATAGGAAATTTGTGATTTTTAGAAAAATCTATTGATTTATTGAGTTTAGAGCAAGAATTTTCTAATCTCGTATTGAAATTAATATAGATTATTTGTATATTCTAAGAATACACATAAATATTAAAATGTTTAAATATGTAAGATCTTTAAAGGTAAATTAGTAGTTTGAGGCCTAAGACAAGCCTCAATAGCCTTACGCTTGAGCCACCCTGCTCTTGACCATTCTTATATCATATTACTTGATAGTGAGAAGGTGAAATAGAGTGCGGAAAAAGAATGCCAAAATTCATAAAAGAACATTCTTCAATGTTTTATAATATGAGGACCAATAAGACAATTCATATATTCCAGGGGCCAAAAAGTGAAAAGAACAAATTGATAAACAAGTCAAACCAGACCCCCATTATCCCTAATAGAGCTATTGTATTAAAAGGGTAATTCGTAACAAAATCCCCAAAGTTTAGTATCTTTGGTATTTAGGTCTCTAATTTTTAATTTTTGGCATATAAATTCCATCCCTGCCAAAAAACATGAATTAAAATGTCGAGATTGTTGTCGACATTATCGCGATAATATTTGTATTTTGAAGTCTTGACATTGATATGTAGTAGAAATATATTTTTTCCTGTATATCCATGAAATATCTATAAAATATTGACAATGTCGAGGATGTGTCGATATCGGTAAAATATAAGTAAAAAATAAGCAAATATCGAAATATTTATGGACATTGTCACGACAATATTATCGATATTTTGAAATGTCGATAAAATGTCAATTTTTTTTCTAAATCTTATTTTTTTTTTAAAAAGAAAATGATAGTAAATAATACAAAAATAAATCATAGTTCTTTCTCAACAATATGTCGAAAAAATTTTGGAATAACTTGTATTTAATGAGAATATTTGCACTACTTGTATTTATTATTTTGAAATCTCTACAAGGGACTCTCATGACTTTTAAAAGAAATTTAGACGAAGACGAGAATTTTTCTTATGACTTTTAATTTCATAAAAACTCGTTTTTATTATTTAATGTTTTTGAACTGTTTTATATTATCAATGATTTCTATTTATTTTCAATATAGTTTAGAACTAGTTATAATTTGTAAGATATTTATATGAATGTATTAAATAAAATAGCGTGATATATATATTGATTTTAAATTTGTTCTATGGACAATATTCGGACTTTTTTCTACTATATATGTNATATGTATATTTTATTGTCTTATGAAGTATAAATAGATTTTATTTTTAAATAAAATTAGTATAGATTATGCAATATCACTTATTTTAGCATTTTTTAGAATTTTCTTTGAAAATTTTGAGTTTCAAGAAAAATTTCAGTATTTTCTTAGAATATTTTTAATATTGACAATATTTGTAAAATAAAATCTCAACATCGATATTTTAATCCTTGCCAAAACATTTACAGAGTCTTCTGTTTATTTCCACGTTAAAAGAAGGTTTCACAGTACTAAATAACAAAGAATCACTGAAGGCGTTAACATCCAACAGCTCAACCAATTCTGTTTAGTTTCCTCAGTCATTTTGTCTATGAAGTTGATTGAAGTCGATTCAAGAAAACGCCATTGAAGTCACTCCTCCTCAAAGCCGACACTTTAAAATTGTTCATGAACCTTTCTTATGGGGTACATCTCTGTTTCTTCGAAATTCTATGAAAACACTTCTCTTCCGCTTACATACAATAGCACAAAATTTCTTGAATATAGTTTTAGTTAATTTAAGGCTTGAAAATTTTATGAAGAAAAGTTAAGGGTTGGATTTACAGGTTGTGCGTGGGTCATGACTCAGCTGAAGAGTTATTTGAATGGAGAAAAATGAAATAAATAAAATAAAGATGAAATCTTCATGTATTCCAACTCTAAGAATTGAGTTTTATCAACTTCAAAATATATGTATAGTGATGGGTACTTTGTTGTCGTCCAAGTGTGTTTTTCGTGGAGTTATTGATGTGCCATAAGTATTATTGATATTAAAAATTGGTATCACAGCCAAGATACGTATTTTTAGAAAAATAGTGGTAAAACGACACGAATTTGTATCAACGACACCAGAATTTTAGAGTGATTTAGCCAAGAATAATTTGGCCTACATTCACTTTGTCGAGAGAGAAAGTATTATTATTATATGTATTATTATTATATTTTTTGTGTCGATCTTTTTACATGTCATTTTTTCCTTTTTTTTTTTTTATAGTCGAGAAAAGGGAACTATTTACACCAAGTAGGATTTTATAGGGAAATTTGGTTATTTCGGAGTCTTTTTTTTTTTTTTTAAAAATTGATTAGAGAGAAATTAATTAAGTATAAGTACACTTAATTAATAATAAGTAAGATAGTAGTAGAAAATAGAGAAAACGATGTATAAAAATTATAATTATATAATTCTATATGTCAGAAAATAATTAGCATCTTTGACAGCTCAATCTGTAAGTAAACAAATATAGGTGGTTTTAATGACTATCACCATGTGTTAGATAGTCAATTTTTTTGACGTAGGTGATACCGTCCATATGGTTAGAAATAAATAAAAAGATAATTAATTTTTTGACATAGATGATTCCAGCCATTCAGTCAGAAATATAAATAAACAATATTGAAAATAAATAATTAGAAAATTAGATCTTTGACAGAGTTGATTCCAGTCATTTTGTCAAAGATAAAAGAAAATAAATATGCTAAATTTAATGTGAACGGTTGCAAATAAGGGTCGTATAAGTTACAACTTAATTTGCTAAATAACTCGGAATCATGAGTGATAAGAATCCCGCCAACTTGTGACGAAACCTAAAACAAGAATTATGCCTAAAGACCATTCTACAATTAGATTCGGATGGAAAATCTCGACCTAACACCTATGAAGAGAAGTGAACCTTGGTATAAAAGAAGACACCATAATCAAGGATAGAAAACTCGATTGATAAGTCAAAGGATGAATGCCACAGAGAAATCTGATAAGTTCGAATAAGTTCTCAAAAAACCAAAGAGAAATTGCTTTCAATTTTAATGAATTGTAATATATCCTTATTGAATGAAACATGTACAATATATAGGTTAAGGGCCACCAAAATTTCAGTCTAAAAAACTCCCAAAAACACCTATAAGTAACTTACTCAAACTGGAAAAGGAAATTAGAAAAAAATAACCCTAATATCTAAGTTAAATTCGACCCTAATTAAAAAGGAGTTAATTCTGACTTTACACACCACTAAAGAAAAGGAAACAAACAAATAAATTGTTTTGGAAACTAATATCCAAAATAGAAAAGTAAGCTATAACTTTGCGTTCAAGTCTTTTCAAATCAGATTTTCCTTTCATATGCACTTATGAACTTTCTTGAACCTGAATCAAGCTTGTTATGGGTTTAGAAATTCATTTATCTCTTTCAATGGGCCTCCACATGCATACTTGAGCCCAAATCCCTTGAATCAGCCCGCTTAATATATTTTTGAATTTCATTGCACATGCTCTTGTAACTTGACCAATGGAAACTTGAATAGGATCTGCATTCCATACTCTCGTGCTTGCTTTATCCTCATCAATTCCATCCTCTTGAATAGGATTTGTCCTCAAATCAAGTTCATCATCTACATCAAAAAGACTCAAATCAGAAACATTGAAAGTAGCACTTATATTATACTCACCAAGTAAGTCAAGTTTCTATGTATTGTTGTTGATCTGTTCCAAGACTTGAAAAGGTCCATTTCCTCTAGGTAGCAGCTTGAATTTTTCTTGAGTCAGAAACCGCTTCTTTCGCATATGTAACCAAACCTAATCACCAGGTTATAAGACCACCTATTGTCGGCCTTTATTTGCTTATTTGATATATTGCTTAGTTCGTCGTTCGATGTTGAGCTTTGTTTTCTCATGAATCTGCTTTACAAGGTCAACTTTTCTTTTTTCATCTAAATTCACACGCTCAAACAAAGGTAATTATAATAAATCCAAAAGAATTAAAGGATTAAAACCATAAATAATTTCAAATGGTGAAAATTTAATAGCAGAATGAACATAACGATTATAAGTAAATTCAACATGCAGTAAACACTCTTCCCAAGTTTTGATATTCTTTTTAATAATAGCCTCAACAAAGTAGACAAAGTCCTATTCACTACTTCAATTTGACCATCGGTTTGAGGATGATAAGTAGTTGAAAACAATAACTTAGTTTCTAACTTAGCCCATAAAGTCTTCTAGAAGTAACTCAAGAACTTAGCATCTCTATCAGAAACAATTGTTATAGGTATGCCAACAATCTTACAATTTCTCTAAAGAATAAATTAGCAATATGGGAAGCATCATCAGATTTGTGACATGGAATGAAATATGCCATCTTAGAAAATCTATCTACTACCACAAAAATTAAATCTCTACCTTATTTAGACCTAAGCAATCCTAACACAAAGTCTATTGAAATATCAATCTAAGGCTTACTAGGAATGGATAGTGGGGTGTATAAACCATGGGGTTGCACTTGGGATTTTGCTTGCCTACACATGACATATCTACCAAAAATTCTCTTAACATCTTGTTTCATGTGTGGCCAATAAAAGTATTCCTATAAAACAGCTAAAGTCTTAGCAATTCTAAAATGTCCCATTAAACCTCCCCCATGTGACTCTTTCACTAGCAAATCTCGCACAGAACAATTCGGTATGCACAATTTATTTTCTCGAAATAAGAAATCCTCATGCCTAAAGTACTTACCATTGGTTATCTTTTCACAAGATACATATTCTTTTTGGCTCATATAGTTTCTGGTGAAGGTATTTCAGTGGATCCAACAAAGATAGAAGCAGTTAGTGAGTGGTCAAGACCGAATAATGCTTATGAGGTACGAAGTTCCTAGGACTAGCAGGCTACTATAGAAGATTTTTTAAGGGATTTTCTAGGATAGCTATACCTCTGACATAACTCACTAGAAAGAATCAAAAATTTGAATGGACTGAGGCTTGTGAGAAAAGTTTTCAAGAGTTGAAACAAAGATTGATTTCAGCCCCAATACTCACTATTCCGTCTGGTCAGGAAACTTTGTAATTTATAGCGATGCGTCAAAGAAAGGATTGGGGTGTGTGCTAATACAGAATGGTAAGGTAATAGCTTATACCTTCAGACAATTGAAAGACTACGAGCAAAAATATCCTACTCATGACCTAGAGTTGGTAGCAGTTTTATTTGCTCTCAAGATTTGGAGACATTATTAGTACGGGGAACATTGTGAAATATACACTAACCATAAGAGCCTCAAGTACTTTTTCACACAGAAGGAATTAAACAGGAGACAAAAACGATGGTTAGAGCTGGTAAAGGACTATGATTATGAGATTTTGTATCATCCAGGGAAAGCAAATGTTGTGGCTGATGCACTGAGTAGAAAATCACCGAGTAGTTTATCAATTCTAAGGCGATTATCAAAGCCACTCTAGGAAGATATGTGTAGAGCACAAATTGAGATCATCATTGGAAAATTGAAAACAATGACACTTCAGTCAACAATGCTAGAAAGAATTAAACAGGGTCAACTTACGGATCTGTATTTGTTAAAATAGAAAGGTGAAGTGGAAGATAGAAAGACCACCGATTTTAGTATCTTGGTTAATGGGACTATGAGGTTTAAAGACAGATTATGTGTCCCAAATGACAAAGGACTCAAGAAAGAAATTCTTATAGAAGCTCACACTACACCGTATTCCCTGCATCCAGGAACTATAAAGATGTATAATGATTTAAAAATGCACTATTGGTGGCCTGGAATGGAAAAGGTTGTCGTAGAGTTTGTAGCTAAGTATCTCACATGTCAACAGATTAAAGCTGAATACCAGAAACCTGCTGGCCTACTACAACTACTGCAGATTCCATAATGGAAGTGGGAAGAAATTACTATGGATTTTGTAGTTGGACTACCTAGAACATTGAAACAGCACGATGCCATTTGGGTTATAGTAGACAGATACACAAAGTCAACACACTTTCTTCCTGTGCGCATGACATACACTATGGATCAATTTGCAGAACTATATATTCAAGAAATTGTGAGATTACATGGTGTACCAGTTTCAATTATTTCAGATCGGGATCCACAATTCACTTCAAAGTTTTGGGAGAGTTTGCAAAAGGCCATGGGAACCAAATTGAAGTTTAGTACAACTTTTCACCCACCAACAGATGGACAAACAGAAAGGACAATTCGGACTTTGGAAGATATGTTAAGAGTATGTGTTCTAGATTTCCAAGGTTCATGGAGTAAATTCCTGCCATTGATTGAGTCTGCCTATAATAATAGTTATTAAGTAACAATTGGTATAGCTCCATATGAAATGTTATGTGGCAGAAAGTGTTGATCTCTTATCTATTGGGATGAAATGGGAGAAAAGAAGTATCTTGGCCCAGAGTTAGTCAAAGAAACAACTGAGGCAATAGAAAAGATAAGAAAAAAAATGCTTGCTACACAGAGTCGACAGAAGAAATACACTGATCCAATGCGAAGAGATGTAGAATTCAACGCAAGTGATATGGTATTTTTAAAAGTAGCACCAATGAAAGGAGTGATGAGATTCGGAAAGAAAGGAAAGTTGAGTCCCAGATTTACTGGACCTTTTGAGATCCTTGAAAGGATTGGAAATGTAGCTTACAGACTTGCTTTTCCCCCGTCATTGTCAAGCATGCATAATATCTTCCGTATCTCTTTATTGAGGAAGTATGTTTCAAACCCCTCCCATCTGTTGAGTCATGAGCCATTGGAACTAAATCGGGATTTGACAAATGAGGAACAACCAGTACAAATAATTGACAAAAAGGAAAAAGAATTGAGAAATATGAAAATTCCACTAGTTAAAGTCTTATGGAGAAATTTCGTAGTAGAAGAAGCAACTTGGCAGAGAGAGGATGAAATGAGGATCAAATATCCAGAATTATTTGGGTAAGCAAATTTCGAGGACAAAATTTTTACAAGGAGGAGGGGATTGTGACATCCAGCTCCTCACATAATTAAGATAGCTAATAATAAACATGTTCTAATTGCATATTAGGCATCTAGAAGTCATTAATACTAGTTTTATAGTAACATGCTCATTCATTATGTTATGTGCATTTACATACATGTTATTACACTAATAATTGTCGAAGTATCCTAATGCAGTATAAAGGTTCAATATCCTCAGAGAGAGAGAGAGAGCTCGGTATGCTAAAAGAACAAAGAATATAATTATGAAAGCAATACTATGTGCACATGCATTAAGATCGTACTTGTTCATAACTTGGTCAAATAGTAGTTTTTTTGGTAAAATGTAATTTTTACGCATTTCAGAGCTGAATTCACGGTGTGTTTAACATATCAAATAGGCTTGATTTAATGTCTTAGACTCATTTATAGCATTTTATATGTCGGCTCTAGGTAAGCACGAGGTGGCATTCAGGACACTAATTCGTATTTAGTTGCACTAAGCTAGCTTAGATTAAGCTTAATCGCGTAATGTCGTTTTTGTGCATTCTAATAATTGAGTACTAATACTATGTTTGCATTGTTAATAGGAGTCTAATTGACTTTTTTTTTTATGTTTAATAATTGGTTAAGGGGCTAAGTTCCACCAAATTACAATAAGATTGGCCATATAGGATAGTTTTCATTTTCTAAGGTAGGATTCACCAACTTTGGCTACACTTAGGTGTATAGAAGAGACTAACAATGTGGTGACTATGCTAAGGATGTTCTAGAGCTGGACACATGGAAAGTGATGTGCAAAATACCCAAAATACCCCTTAGAATTTAAGTTATACCTTTTCTTAGCCATTAAGTGTTGATTTTGGGTCAAATCTGGTCATTTGCTTTCCCTTTCTCTCCAGCCATGATCTGAAACTCTCCAATGCTTTTTATGATTTCTCTCAAATATTTCTAAGAGTTTCCAAGTGATAGGACTCAAATTGGAGTGTTAGAAACCAAAATACACCAAAAGTAGTCAAGGTAATTCCATTAAGTTCTTCTTTCTAGGTGTTGTCCTTTAATTTCAATTCTTTGCTTATTCCCACTTAAATAATGGTTTCTTCAGGTCTTCTTAAGTCCAAAAATCTATTTCTAAGCTTTGAGAATCAGTTTGGTGGAGATAGAAGGCAAGAAGTCTAGCAAAGACTCAAATTAGTTAAGGTGAGGTTTATGTTGGATTTTGAATTTGTAGTGAATTTCTTTTATTTCAGCTCTTAAACCTAAGCTATTATTTGATGAATAATGGTCCTAGAAACCCTTATATATTGTTAGAAACATAAAATTTAAGTAGAGGATTAAAGTTAAACCTAAAGCCCCAAAGTTTGCTATTTATGGAGTTAAGTGTTTTTATGTGTAATAGATTAAGTTTTCTATATTTGTAATATGATATCTTAAATTTGGATTGTATATCTTATTGATCCTATTGTCTATTACACTGATTTGGTGGCTACTTGTGATGACACAGAAGTGTAAATATGGTTTTAAACTTGTTGAAACCGAAAAAGAGTTCAAGTGCACTTAGATTGTTCTAAGTAATCCTCTTGATGTGTATATGTAGGAATTTGGATTTCTAATTGCTATTGCAGGTTTAAAACCATGATTTTAATAATGTGGAAACATCCTAAAAATAGGGGAGGTACTGTCCAAATATTTTTAAAATGAAATAGCACCATTTAGGAGCAAATGGACTAGTTTTACAAAATTATGTGCCATTTTGGATCATTTTTGTGCTAATGAACTAGCATTCTTATTTTTAATACATTTGAACAGTTTTTCAATGCTACTTATTGACTACCAAGCACCTTAAGTGATTTATATGTTTCTGAGTCATTTTAAGATAAAGTTTCCTAATTTCGTGAAAATTCTGATTTCGATATTGTTCGATTATCTTGATACATTCTTTTGGAAAAATGTGCAATTTGAATAACAGTAAACTATGATAGGTGAATAGCACACAAATCTCTAGAGGATATTGACCCTTTCTACAATTCATTTCTATTCAGGACACGAGATAAGTAAAGTACTCAACTGCAACACAAGAATTATGTGCTATATAAGTATCTATTATGTATCCATATTTTGCATTTATTCTGGTTATGAGTATGACCATTGGCATTTCGATTTCAACATATATATGCTTGGTAATTTTGGTGTGGTATTATTATGTACACCATATAACCATGCATGTTTTATGAAAAAAAAGTTTAAGAAGGGTAATATGATTTATGAAATGCCTTAGTATTATTGTGTAAAACTATTTTATCATAGAGAAGTTAAGATCAGGTAACTTTCAGAAAGTTTTGTGTCACTATTACGGGGAAGCGGGATAAATATTTACAGTTTCAGAGTAGCAGTCCCAGGAGAAGGGCAAGTGTGATAGGATTAGTCAGAAGGTTTGCCACAGTATTCCTCCTCCAGGTTATATAATAGACTAAACTACAGTCTCAGGCTGCCTTATCTCTTGAGCTTGTCGGGGTAACGATGAAATAAGGTTAGTAACGAGCCCCACTGTGGTAAGGGTCAGCATGAGGAGAACCCATAGGATATCATTAATTCAGGAAGCCCTGCAGGCACAGTGCTAAACCGGACAATGGGCACAAGATAGGGAAGGGTCTAAAGGAAATTATTTATACCGAAACATTTAAGTAAGCACGATTATATATTTAATTCATGTCATTGAGCAACATGTCATCTATTACTTTAGTTACTGAGCTGTAGCTCATTATAGTCTTGTGTTGCAGGTAATGATTGAGATGACAGCTTGAGCTTGTGAGTTGAAGTGGAGGCCCAACCTTTGTGTTGTACATATAGATATTTTGACCACTTGTGAAGGTCCTAGTTTTTATATTTTAGGATGTTTTGCAGTCTCTCAATGAAGTTATTTTTAGTTCGATTTTTTTAGTACCTATTTACTACGTTTCGTTTTGTAATATTTGTATATACTGATCATGTATGTAAGTAAAGTTAGCTATCCATAGAGTTTTAAAGAAAATAAAATGTTCGAATTAGCCCGTATTTTGGAAAAACAATTACAGGAATATCTTCTAAAAGTAATGCCTTGTAAATAGAAAGTTAGTAAATTTCCACTAGTAGTAGGAGGATAAAGAGGGCGTTACAGCTATGCTCTAGGTACAACCTCAAGATCCAAAAGGAAATTACGAAGCCAGACCACCTCTTTAGCTGCTTCAAAAGTTGTCACATATTCGGCCTCCATGGTTGAATCCGCAACATAAAATTTGCTTGATACTCCTCCATATAATGGCTCCACCACCAAGGATAAGAACTGAACCTCTTCTAGAGTCTTTATCAGATTGAAAATCCGAATCAGTATATCCAACATGTGTTAGATCTTCTCCAGAATATATATGCATATAATTTCTAGTTCAACGAAGATACTTTAGAATATGCTTGACTGCAACCTAATGTTCAGGTCCTGGATTGGATTGGTAATGGCTTACAATCCCAACAGCATAACAAATATCTGGTCTTGTGTAAAGTATGGCATACATGAGACTTCCCACTGCTGAAGCATAAGGAATATTTCCCACTGCTAAAGTATAAGGAATATTTCTCATCTGTTCCTTCTCTTTTCTGTCTTAGGAGAATTCTCATTAGATAAAGTAATTTCTTTATGAAAGGGTGTTAAACCTTTCTTAGAATTATGCATTGCAAACCTTACCAGTATTTTGTCTACTTATGAAGCTTGTGATAAAGCTATGCATTTGTGCATTCTGTCTCGTAGAATCTGTATTCCTAGAACATAGTAAGCTTCACCTAAGTCCTTTATATCAAACTATTGTGCTAACAAGACTTTCACTGATGATAATGATCCAACATCATTCCTAATGATTAGAATATTATCAACATACAGTACCAGAAAAATCACTTTGTTATCCTGAATTCTTTTATAGAGACAAGGTTCATCTATGTTTCATTCAAAACCATAAGATTTAATTGCTTCATCAAATCTTATGTTCCATGATCTAGATGCTTGCTTGAGTCCATAAATAGATCTCTTAAGTTTACAAACTTTTCTTTCTTGACACTTTTCACCGAATCCCTCTGGTTGTATTATATAGATACATTCATCAAGATTGCCATTTAGGAATGCAGTCTTAATGTCCATTTGCCATATCTCATAATCAAGAGATGCAACGATAGATAAGAGTATGCGAATAGACTTGATCATAGCTAGAGGAGAGAAGGTTTCTTCATAGTAGATACCTTCTTTTTGTGTATAACTTTTTGCTACTAAACTTGCCTTGAAATTCTCTACTTTCTCGTCTATTCCTCTCTTTCTCTTATAGACCCACTTACACCCGATGGGTTTTATCCCTTCAGGTAAATCTACAAGTTCCCAAACTTTATTAGAGTATATGGACTCTATTTCAGATTCCATTGCCTTTTGCCAGAGATCTTTATCAACATCATCTATTGCCTCATTGCAGGTGTAAGGATCAAATTCTTGGTCACAAGACTCTCCTATTCCCAAGTATCTTTCAGGTTGTCTCACAACTCTCCTATTATGACGAGGATCCGATGTTTGTTGAGTTTCAAGTGATTTATCTTTTCTAAGTGCTTTCTCTTTTTTATCTTCTATAGATGGGCTGATAACATCATTAGTTAATACTTCTAGATCTAACTTACTTTTAGGCTTGAAATCTTTCATATAGTTTTCTTCCAAGAAAGTAGCATTTGTACTCACAAACACTTTCTTTTCTTCAGTACTATAGAAATAATATCCTCTAGTTCCTTTTAGGTAACCTACAAATAGATACAATTCAGATCGTGATTCCAACTTAGTCATTTTCCCTTTCAACATGAATGCTGGACAACCCCAAATACGGATATGACACAAATTAGGTTTATGTCCTTTCCATAGTTCAAATGGAGTCTTAGATACTGACTTAGAAGGAACTCTATTCAGCAGGGACATAGCAGTTTCTAAGGCATAACCCCAAAAAGATGCGGATAATTGTGAATAGGTGAGCATCGACCTAACCATATTTAAAAGTGTCCTATTTCTTCTTTCAGCAACACCATTTAGTTGAGGCGTACCAGATGCTGTGAGTTGGGATAAGATCCCATTGTCTGTGAGAAATTCAGGGAATTCTCAAGAGAGGTATTCACCACCTCGATCAGATCGAAGGGTCTTTATATTCTTTCCTAACTGCTTTTCAGTTTCCGCTTTGAATTCTCTGAACTTTTCAAAAGAATCCGATTTGCGTTGTATTAGGTAAACATTACCAAATCTAAAGTAATCATCTGTAAACGTAATGAAGTATTCAAATCCTCCTCGTACTTGAATATTCAAGGGCCCACAGACATCATTGTATACTAACTCAAGACATTCCTGAACTCTAAGACCTTTTCCAGTAAATGGTCGTTTAGTCATTTTACCTTCCATATTTCTAACTACCATTCTCTTTGGTCCTCGAATAGACTAATAAGAACTCCTACGGGAGGATATTAATATTTCGAGTTGAGTATTTATCCATTGTTTCGGTAACTAAGCTTTCTATATAAGACCGTCTCCTACGGGCGATTAGTCTCATATAGTCACCTTATCCTTAGAAGCTCATTTCGAGTATTACCCGGACGAAAAACCCTCCTACGGGAGCTCAGCAAGATTCTAAGGCAAGGCTCATCCTAATACATAACGAACCAATAATAGA
>JXTB01000303.1:190412-203626 GCA_002914805.1 Parasponia andersonii
GGACGGCGGCTGGGCGGCGGCGTGGCTCCCTTTGGCCGAGAGAGAGAGAGAGAGTGATCTGTGGGGGGGAGCGTGAGGGAAGAGAGAGAGAAGATATATATATAATCTGTTTTTGATTTTTTTTCTGGTCAAAAGACCATTTTGCCCTTAAAGAAACTGGGTTTTTACAACTACCATCAATAATCACACTACATATCTTGTTTTGAACGTGGCACCTAGTATAAAAGATGTTTTCTCATTGTACCTCTTCTTTGTCTTTGACTTGCGCACTTAAAGCTCTCCTTGCCACTAACAAATCTCCTTGGGTAGGCTATTCCTCTTCATCAGCATCCTCCAATAATAGCATATGGTTGGTGTCATCTTCATCTTCGATTTCAATCTCACCGCCATCTCACAACACCATAACTCTTTTGTTTGGACATTGACTAGCTATGTAACCCCTACCTTGGCATTTAAAGCACTTAATATCATGATTCGTAGAATCAGATTTACCTTGATTTATATGGCTAATAATTTTTTGCTTCTGCTCAATTTTTGGCTTCATTGTAGCTTGCCTCTCATCCTTCTTATATTGATTCAATTTCTAAGCGGATGTACTTGGACTTTGGCTTAGACGTGTGCTTCCCTTCCTCTTGAGTTAGTTCTCAATTTTTATTGCCATGTGTACCATATCCTAACTCCATATAATGTTGCAATTTAACCATATTATCAATTTCTTGATTTAGACCAACTAAGAATCTAGACATTATAGCCTCTTGATCCTCTTCTATATTCGCTCGAATCATAGCAACCTCCATCTCTTTTTAATATTCCTTTAAACTCTAGTTACATTGCCTAAGACTTTGCAACTTATTATACAATTCCTAGTAATAGTAGCTTAGAACAAACCTCTTTCTCATCACAGTTTTTATTTCCTTCCACGTTTCTATTGGACGCTTCCTATTTCATCTCCTATTCATCACAAACTAATCTCACCAGATAATGGCATAATTAGAAAATTCAATGGCAGTAAGCTTTACCTTCTTATTCTTGGAGTAATTGTGGCAATTGAATACTAATTCTACCTTCTTCTTCCAGTCGAGGTAAACTTTTGGATCGTTCTTGCCTTGAAAGGACGAAATTTTCATCTTACTACTATCTAACGAATTATCTTCCTGATTCCTAGCTCCTCTAAACTGTCCAACATTCCTCTTATTACCAATAATGTAATCCCAATCATTTTCATCACCAAAAGTATCTCCATAATACTCTTCATCTTCAACCTTCAATTCCCTAGGTTGAAATCTCTCTCTTCTACGCATATTAAAAGCGAGTTGTGGGTACCCCACACATGCGTTCTCTATCCTATCTATTCGCTCATGAACTTGCTCCATCTTTGCTCTCATCGCTCTCCTCATCTCGCCAATTAGGGCTTCCATGAGAAGCTTCTGATCACCCACACCAGATGTATTTTCAGAATTATTTTTGTCCTTATTGTCTGACATGTTTGCTACAAAACAAAGTTAGCAAAATAAAGGACCTCACACACTCTCTCACATATTTCACTCAATAATGAACCACTCAATTTCACAAAAATATCAGATTAGCTTTTACCCTCTTATGTGCTCACCACTCTTGCCTTTTTCCACTCGTAATTTCTCAAAAGTTCTTATCAAACTAACTCAAACAAATAATCAGTATTTCTTAGCAACATTCCACACCAAAACTCACCAGCCAGATTAGAATTTAATGTAGCAATCTAGAATAAAACTTTCTAAAAATTGACAAGAAAGGATTCATGAATTGAATTAGCATAGAAACTAACAATTCAGACCCTAGGTTCACACAGAACAAAGAAATAAGAAACTCACGCATACAAAACTTTGAAAGCTTGGAAAGTGATGAAAATGATGAATTTTAGGCTCAAAATCTGGGGTGAACGGTAGGGAGTTAGTTTTTGTAGATTTCGAAATATGCTTTAATTTGATATATAATACTAGTCATTTCGATACCTGGATCAAAAGTTATGGCCGTTTTACTGAAGGACACTCAAAAACCTTTAATTCGGCCACAGATTCTTCTTCTTCTTCTTTTTTGGTTCTAGATCCTCTTTTTTTTTTTTTAATCATGAACCAAATATTGATTGAAGAACATAAAAATTAAATGGAATTGACACAAAAATAAATTTGGACTCAAAAGCAATCAAGGAAGAATCGCTACGACTTGGCATTCAAGTCTTTACAAATCAGATTTTCCTTTCATATGCACTTATAAACTTTCTTGAAACTGAATCAAGCTTGTTATGGGTTTAGAAATTCTTTCAGCTCTTTCAATAGGCCTCTACGTGCGTGCTTAAGCCTAAATCCCTTGAATCAACCCGCTTGATGTATTTTAGAATTTCTTTGCACGTGCTCTTATAACTGAACCAGTGGGAACTTGAATAAGATTTACATTCCATGTTCTCGTGCTTGCTCTATCCTCATCAACGGGTCTGTGAATATTTAAAGTACAGAATTTAAGCATTAGCACAATATATATAGTCAGTACCTTACAAATATTTAGAATAATAGAAAATAATAAGTGAGTAACTCATCATTTCCAAAATCTGTATAATAATAATAATAATAATAATGATGATGATATAGATATGTGTATCAATATA
Source organism: Parasponia andersonii (assembly GCA_002914805.1). NCBI lineage: Eukaryota > Viridiplantae > Streptophyta > Magnoliopsida > Rosales > Cannabaceae > Trema > Trema andersonii. The sequence continues at coordinate 193,054 of JXTB01000303.1, forward strand.
TGTGTAGATATATATTTATATATATATATATGTACTAGTAAATTTGATGGATGAAAAAAAATAGAAGTTTAAGAAGAAGAAAATTAAATAAGAAAGGCAAGAAAAGGATATTGATATGGCATATATAAACCAATTAGTTCTGGTTGATTGCCATGAATAAAAACGTGCGTAGTAAATGTGGTAAGTGGGGTTTCGGTTGGAATAGAACAAAGGAGAAACTTTTGGTATTTTAGTTGGCTGTACAACACTAAAGAGAACTACATGAAGAGATGACAAAGGCGCGTGTAAAATATATGATAATAAATTGATTGAATGGATAAAACAATGAACCTCTCCCCCTCGTTATTACAATAACAGCCTAATATATAGACATATACCAATCGCTGGAAGAGATGAAAATAGGATCCAAGATTTACGAGATATTGACACATGGCCCATAATGTGTCATTTCCTAAAATGATAAGATAGTAACTTTTGACACCTATTGTTGGAGCGGTTTCTCACCAGCCGTCCACATATCTCTGAACCGCTGATGCTGTGTTCTCCAACTATCCACATATCCTCACTTTCTCAAAGTACTCTGAACTCCAGGCAGTGTCGGAGAGCCGGGAGTGGCCACCTGCAAAGACTCTCTGATGCTTAAGTCAGTGTTTAGTCTTTGATTTTGGGTAGTAAGGAATGAGTTCTATATGAGTATATGTTTCTTTCTTGCTGATTAGCTTTTTTATATATACTTCTTTTTTGTTAGCGTACATGCCCCTCTCGGTTGCGCATGGCTCATATATATGTAGTCCTGAGATTGTGAACCACTCGATCTCAATCTCAGGACTGAGTACCTTTTTCCCCAGGGATGTTTCTCAGAGATCACGGGCTGAGATTACCGTGATCACCTCTGTATCGCTGTAGCCTGGTTTCCGCCGCCTCCTATGGCTTGAATCTATCAGGGGTGAGATTTGGTCAAATCGCCATTTTTTCAGGACAGCTTGCCCCCCTCCCCTGCTCTCGCCTACCCAGGACCGCATTAAATACTCTGTCTAGGTCTGGAGTTGTAAATTGCTTTCCATCGTACTTCGGCGGAAGACCCTTAGGACTTCCGACCCCCCAAGCTGTCGAGGTAAGGGTCAGACTGGGCCGAGCTTGCTCAGGGTCAGCGATGGGCTCAACCCTAATCTTGGATGGCCCAACGATCGACTGTGATATCACATGTGACCCGTGTGGCCTTTAGCTAATCATTCTTGACACATGTCGGACGGTTGGCCCCGTTGGTGACCTGCTCTGCCACTTAATCATCCATGTGATACATGATTTGGGAACGGGTCCCATAACTGCCCCCATTTCCCTACTTGATGGATTAGTGCTTGTCAAGTGGGGAAATCGTTTATCCGTTCCTCCAATCTGGGGGGTGCACGTGGCTCCCTCCCTGCCGATGTGGAGGTACGCCATCCCATGTCACAAAATCTATTTGAATTTTGAAGTTCCGACTGTTCGTTCTCCTTTGTTCTCCCCCTTTCCAGAAAAACTCTTCAGCTCCCTCTCTATAAAAGCCATAACTATGCTTATTTGCCTCTTTACTAAATTCTTCACTCATTCTAGCCTCATAAAATTCTAGGGTTTCTGATTTCTCCCTTTCCAGAGACTTTTATTCTTCCGATCGCATCTCGAACAATGGCTTCAAGTCAAAACCAGGAATTGTGCCCCATCGTAGATTTAGAGGTGGATTCTCTAAGGAGACAACTCTGCCTTCCTGGTAGAGTGACGCTACAAAGGGTCGAGGGCCCTGTGGACTGGTATCTTCGCCCTTGTGCTCCTGAAGGTTCTATCATCCTGGGTAGAAAGCATCTGGACTGGCTGCGATTCCCCCTTCCTCCCCTAGTCCACCAATTTTTCTCTTTGATGGGGATCCACCCGATGCAGTTGAATGCAAACAGGATCATGATTCTGATGGGGCTTTCTACCTTGTCAGTACTCTATAATTTGCATATTGACCTGGAGGTAGTCTTTTATGCTTACAAGCTCACCCTCATCCCTAAGAAGAGTTCCTATCCCACTTTTTACCTCCAACCACTGCCAGGATGCCACATCTTCTGGGGCTTGCCGTGGTCTGACAAATAATAGGACTCTCACGCCAGGCTATACGCCATTGGAGGGGCGTGATGCTCCCCTTGGGTGAACGGCGAGCACTTCTAAGTTCCCTCAGCTTTCCTACAGAGTAAGTGTCAGGTCGTTATTTTCGGGTCTGTACTCTCCTCGTCTGTTATTGCTCACATTATTTTGTCTTGTGCAGCCTCAGTAGAAGAGAGTAGGTTCAAGCTGCGTTTGCCAGCGGGGCGGCTCAAAAGCCTGGAGGGGATAGTTATCTTCGGATCCCCCGAGGACTGCCGGCACATCCAGGCCGTCCTCAACCCCTTGGTGATGAACATGATGCCCAGGATGGTTTCATACCTCCCATTCCCTCTGGATACCTGGGTCATCACCAAGCACATGCGGAGCCGACTTGACGCCTCTGCCCTGAACCGATTCCGCTAGGATGAGCATGATAGAATCGCCATGGTGGGTCGGCAGGTTACAGCTTCAAGCCAATTGGCAGGCTCTAATGACCTGGTGGCGCCGTCTAGCCGTGAGGCTTGTGGCCGCAGAGTGCATTAGGCTCCGCAGTGAGGAGGCCACCGCCCCCAAGAAGGCTAAGAGTAAGTTCATTTTCGCATCCTTGAGCTTCGTCGGTCAGATTGTGGCCATGACCTAAACATGTTACTTGTTCTCCACAGGTTCTGAGACAGGCCCATCAGCTGACCCCTCACCCGTCAAGGGGGGAGCCGCGGCACATAAGGCTCGCACCAAGGCACCCACTGACTAGCGCCTCATGGTGCTTTCAATAGGTGAAATGCCAGCAGTCCCTCGCACCGACACAGGCAGAACTCCATCCGGGGGTCCGTCTGCCACACGGATCACGCAGAGGGAAGAGATGATGTCGAGTCTGGCTGGGGGGTCTGCTGTAGCAATCTCCTCCACCCCTGACTCTGGCTCGAAATTGAGCGCTGTTAGCCTCAGTGCAGAGATCGCCGAGCTCAGTAGGGGAGCTCCGAGATTGAAATCTAGACTATCCTTCCCTCCCCCGATCCCAACAAAGTGGCAACGCGAGGTCAGTTCACCCAACGAAGAGGAGGGTCGGGTGGAGAAGAGGGTTAGGGTTGCCCCCTCATCCGATAGTGACGATGACGGGGCGACACTGACCCTTCTAAGGAGAAAAAGGTCGGCACGCAGCGGCCTGCCTAGAGGAGATGCCCCACCTCCCTCTGTAGTCGATGGTGCTCTTGATGGCACCGAACTTCCCTCCATCCCTGCCGCCATTGCCTCTGAGGCGTGCCCGACGAGCGGAGAAGGTGCCTTCACGGCTAGCCGGGCTGGGCCTCATCCCCCTAGCACGAGCGATGCTCAAAGAGAGAGTCCAGCTGCAGAGCCGGAACTGGAGGCGCTCTCTTTGGATAACGTCGAGCTGGTCACCCAGCGTACCTTCGCTCATGTTTGGTTCGCTTGGTTGCTTCTATATTTTTTAGCACCCTTGCTAAATGCTGACCCTTCCCTTTTTTATCTAACCTGCAGCTGGCCGCCATCCAGTCGCTCTACTCCTCTCGTGTCAAGGATTTGACCGAAGAGCTGAGCTCTCGCTCTGTGCTGGTCAAGCACAGCGAGGCTGCCCTCGCCGAATTGAGGTCTGACTTATATCGGAGCCTCGAGGAGGCAAGGGTCAGCAGTGCAGTGGCTCACGCTTTGAGCGTCGAGAGGACTAGACCCGAGGAGCTGGCCACAAGACTGGCTGATACGGAAGCTAACAAACTTGCCCACTCCGAGGCCGCCAGACTAGCCCAAGACGAGCTAAGGGACAAGGAACAAGAGTTGCAGAGCACCGGGGCAGAGATGGGGCTTGCCTTCATTGCTCGTGGCAGGGCTATTGAGGACACCAAGGAAGCGAGAAAAGCCAAGGCGACAGCCAAGCTAGAGGCCCATTCTCTGTGACGCAGGCTTGACCGGTCCAATGAGGTAAATCAATATCTCTTCCTGGATCACAAAAATCTGATGGGTGCCCATGTGGAGATGTCTCGCACACACGGCGAGGATCTTACCAGCATTAACACTTTTTTGGTCGACTTATCGCAGCGGCAGGTGGAGCTCAGGTTGGCGGCGCTGAAGGATAGTCTGGCAGATGTGGAGAAATTAAAAATGAGGTACCAGAGGCAGATGGACGTCCTTTCTGTGGAAAGTTACAGGTCTAGCTGGGAGAATAGAGAGTTCGAAGGCCGCGCTGAGGTGGTGATGCCAGACCAGTTTGACGATCAGAAAGGCATCGAGAGGGACCACTACTCCCTCAAGCACTATATGCAGCAGCTCGGAGACAAAATCAGTGTCACGTATCTGGCTGACGTGCTGAAGATGCTTGCCGTGGAAAAGGACGGGCCCTCAACATCTGCTTCTGGTGCCATAGAACTTATCCTTGCTTCCAGTTCGCCAGATCGAACTTCGGAAGGCCCTGATATTCAGCCTAGTCTCAGGGTCTCGACCGGTGAGGGGTATAGTGTAGTCATTGTATCTAGTGATGAATCCGACCCTGCCACGCCACCCTCCACCAGGGCCAGTCCAAGCGTCGAGGTTGGCCACGCTCCAATGGACGGAGGTAACTAGGGTCTCTAACTTTGTACATCTGTAAAGCTGACCTTTGTTGTAATCCTTTGAATAAATAATAAGAACAGTGCAACTTTCTTTAGTCTGTTTTCTTTTTCTTTGTTGATCGCGTCCGACGATCTACATGAGTAATTGTATGGACTCGATTTCGGACTACTAGTGAGTCTTCCTCGGGTCATGTCTACTAAGATTAGTTCCGGAGATTGGGATGCAAGTTTTGACCCATCCGGTTTCATGGAGGCATAACTCTTATTATAACTTGTTTTGGTAGAGTTCGACCTACGTGTGTGGCTGGACTTTTCTGACCCCAAATGGGACCGTGCTCGGAACCAGCTCCAGGGATTGGTCGACCATTGTTTGGACCCGTCGTTGCGAAGGAGAAGGCCTGGGCTTGGCTCTTACCTGGAACAAACAGGGCACTATCACTCCGACGTCTCCTTAAGAGTCCTTTCTAGACCTGCAACCCGTAAGTAGGATTTAAGAGTGCACACCTCTATTAACCATGTGCTTTGTATTTTCAGGACATAATAAATGGGCTTTAATCTTAATTTCTATCTTCACGCTTGGTTTGATACTGGATTACTTCCAATGGGTAGACTCCAAATCCGTTCACACCCTAACCATGCGCAAATAAATCATCCCCCGGGTAGAGCTCATTTTCCTTTAGCTCTTCGTATAGCTAAAACATTCTTTAGGGGGGTCCACTTCCAACGGGTGGATCCCGAACTTGCTTTCCTTTAGCCACTCCTATAGCTAAAATGTTCTTTAGGGGGGTCCACTTCAAACAGGTGGATCCCGAGCTTGCTTTCCTTTAGCCATTCGTATAGCTAAAATGTTCTTTAGGGGGGTCCACTTCCAACGAGTGGATACCAACCCTGCTTTCCTTTAGCTCTTCGTGTAGCTAAAGTGTTCCTTAGGGGGTCTGCTGGCAAGCTCTTTGAGTTGCACACCCCTTTTCTCTTCGTACGTTTTTTCGGGTCATCGGCAAGCGTTTTATAACACGATTTGATTCCAAGAGTACGATTGTTTTGGAGGTCCACTGGCAAATTTTATTGCACAGCAGTTTCCTCTTCGTACGTTTTCTCGGGTCGTCGACGAGCGACGTCACTCCCATAGTACGAGCATTTTTGAGGTCTGCTGGCAAGTTTTTGTTGCACAGCAGTCTCCTCTTCATACGTTTTCTCGGGTCGTCGACGAGTGACGTGACTCCCATAGTACGAGCATTTTTGAGGTCTGCTAGTAAGTTCTTGTTGCACAGCAGTTTCTTCTTCGTACGTTTTCTCGGGTCGTCGACGAGCAACGTGACTCCCATAGTACGAGCGTTTTTGAGGTCTGCTGGAAAGTTCTTGTTGCACAGCAGTCTCCTCTTCGTACATTTTCTCGAGTCGTCGACGAGCGACATGACTCCCATAGTACGAGCATTTTTGAGGTCTGCTGGCAAGTTCTTATTGCACAGCAGTTTCCTCTTTGTACGTTTTCTCGGATCGTCGACGAGCGACGTGACTCCCATAGTACGAGCATTTTTTGCACGAGTAGTGCGTATGGTCCGCAACTGTGGCAGACCCTTTCCCGTGGCAGCCTGGTATGCCCATTTTGCTTGTGCAAATAAAATGTTGGGTCTGCCACTGCGGACAGACCCTTTTCCGTGTGGCAGAAGACCTGACCTATTTCGGAATTAAGAGTTCTAATAATATAAGCATTCACATAGCTCTCACGCGTGACTAGTGTGTGGGGTCTGCCACTGTGGGCAGACCCCTTTTTTCCATAGCTATCCAAAAGATGAATCCATCCAGCAAAAAGGAACTTGACCTGTTTTGGATTTAAGCTTCTCATCAATATAAGAATTCACATGGTCTTACATCATATGTATGTGTCTTACATATAATACTTTTTCAAGTGCTGAGTGTTCCATGTGTTCGGCAGGTTTTTCCCAGTCTTGAGCTCTTTCAGGATATACGCACCACTGTCGAGTGCTTTGATCACCTCATAGGGTCCGATCCAATTGGAGTCCAGTTTCGAGGAATCCCCTGTTCTAACTTTCAAGACCAAATCCCCGGCATTAAATCGTCAGGCATTAACCTTTTTCGTGTAGTAGGATCTAGCTTGCTGGTGGTACAAAGCCAGGTCGACCAGAGCCATGTCTCTCGTTTCCTCCAAGAGGTCTGTGTTGCGGCTTTGCTGGAGTTCGTTTAAGGGGGCATCTTTTACCACTTCAGAGCAGAGGATCAGGAGGCCGACCTCGGTCGGGATCACGACCTCTGATCCGTAGACCATGGCGAACGGCGTTCTTCCAGTCGACCTCTACTCTGTGGTTCGATGAGCCTATACGACGGCCGACAGCTCTTCTAACCACTTGCCTTTAGCCTCCTGCAGGTTCTTTTTGATGTTGCTGAATATGGCTTTATTCGTTGCCTCCGCTTAACCATTCCCCTGAAGGTAGTTCACAGAAGAGAAACTGAGCCTTATATCATACAGCTCGCACAGCTCCTTGAACTTAGCATTTTGGAATTGTGTGCCATGATCGGCGTGTATCTCTTTCGGGATCCCGAACCGAAAGATTATGTTCTTCCAGATGAAGTTAATCGTATCTGTCTTACTAACAATCGCGTAGGCTTCAGTTTCTACCCATTTGGTGAAGTAATCTGTGGCCAACAGGACATACCTCCTTTCCCCTGGACTTCTGGGGAGTTCTCCGATGATGTCCAGACCCCATTTGGCAAATAGCCAGGGGGTTATGTTCGAATAAGGTACCTCCACGGGCTGGCATTTCACTAGGGCAAACCTCTGGCACTTATCGCATTTCTTGACGAATCAGGCTACCTCTGTCATCATGTATAGCCAGAAGTATCCAGCCGTTAGAGCCTTGTGAGCGAGGCTGCGTCCGCCAGAGTGGTTGCCACATATTCCCTCGTGGATTTCCTCCATTAGCTTTTGCGCTTCGACAGGACCTATGCACCACAGCATCAGTCCCATTATCGATAACCTGTATAACTGTTCACCCACCATCGAGTACCTGGCAGCTTTCAATCTGACTGACCTTGCTTCCCGGAGGTCTGTGGGTAGGTTTCCAACGTCAAATATTGTGTGATTGGTTTCATCCACCCTTCGTCAGCAGCTCCGGTTGCGAATACATGGTGCGCAAGGGTCTACGGGGGTCCTCCATGCTCCCGCCTTCTAAGAGAACTTCTATGCTTCCAGCCGTACCCCCAGTTGACACACTCTTAGCTAGCTCGTCAGCCCTCTGGTTCATCTACCTGGGGATTGGTTCGATATTGAAATTGTCAAAGTGAGCTTTTGCCCCCATTACCTTGGAGAAGTACCTGTGCAACCTCGGTTCTTTTACTTCGAAGTCTCCCCTGACCTGACCCGCGATCAACTACGAGTCAGTCTTTACTGCGATGTCCTCCACTCCGAAGTACAGTGCCAGCTCAAGGCCTTGCAGTAGTGCCTCGTACTCCGCCTCATTATTAGTCACCTAGAAACCGAGCCTCAATGCCTTCTCAATTCTGAGACCCATCGGTCTGCAAGACTGTCCCGATACCTGACCCTGAGGCATTCGTGGATCCATCGGTGTGGAGCATCCAGGCTGAAGGGAGGCGGAGTTGAGACATCTGACATGGGTCATGCTGCTCGCTGAATGATTCGATTTCCACTAGAAAATCCGCCATGACCTGCCCTTTCTTCGCCGCTCGAGGCCGATACTCGATATCGTATATTCTCAGCTCGATGGCCTATTTGGTCAGTCGTCCCGACAAGTCTGGCTTGGCCAAAATTTGACGGATAGGGAAATCCGTATACACAGTGATCGAGTGTGCCTCAAAGTACTACCTGAGTTTCTTTTTAGCATTGACCAGAGCAAGGACCAGCTTTTCTGCCATACTATATCGCGTCTCGGCATCTAGGAGCATGCGGCTTATACAAAATACTGGTTTCTGTTTGCCGTCTTCCTCGATGAACAGCACGGTGCTGATCGCTACCTCAAACACCGTTAAATAGGCATACAGGTGCTCCCGCTCTGCCGGGGAAGCCAAAATAGGTGGGTGACTCAGATACAGCTTGAGATCTGTCAGTGCCCTATCCTGTTCCTTCCCCCAGAAGACAGTAGAGCTTTTCTTCAAGCATTGGAAGAAAGGCTTGCATCGGTCAGACATTTTGGAGACGAATCGGCTTAGAGCGGCTATCTTTCTGGCCAGGCGTAGGACCTCCCGAACGGTTGAGGGTCTCTGCATATTCGCGATCAAGGTCAGCTGGGTCGGATTTGCCTCAATACCCCTTCTGCTCACGATATGCCCTAGGAATTGCCCAGAGGATACCCCAAACGCACATTTCTTAGGATTCAGACGCATCTGATATTGCCTCAGACTCTAAAAACATTCGTCTAGGTGCCTCAGATGGTCTGAATCTTCCCTGCTCTTCACGACCATATCATCGATGTAGACCTCAATTGTCTACCCTAGAAGCCTGGAAAATATTTTATTCATGAACCTTTGGTAGGTTGCCCCCGCGTTCTTCAGGCCAAACGGCATATGCCTGTAGCAGTACATACCCTGCTCTGTGATAAAAGCCATATGGATCTGGTCTTCCGCGTACAGGGGGATCTGGTTGTACCCAGAATAGGCATCCAAAAAGCTCATTCTGTTGAATCCTACCGTCGCATCTACCATTTGGTCGATTCTCGATAGGAGGAAGCTATCCTTTGGGTAGGCCTTGTTCAGGTTGGTAAAGTCTATGCAAATACAGTCGTCGCCATTTTTCTTCTTCACCATTACTGGGCTGGAGACCCAAAGCGGGTACACGCATTCCCTAATCAGACCATTCTCCAGCAGCTTCTCTATCTCTTTGTTGATCACCCTTTTTTCTCTGGTGCGAACCTTCGGGGCTTCTGCCTGACTGACGGGAAATTGGGATCTATGTTCAGCCGGTGGCAGGTGTGTGCGGGGTCTATCCCGGGCATGTCATCATGGGACCACGCAAAGACATCCTCGTTCCGCTTCAGGAATCCTAACATTTCATTCTTCTGCTCCTTGGGTAATAGGACCCTGAGTAGAACCACCCTCGCCAGCTCTGCCTCTTTCAATGGGATCGCTACCAGCTCCTCGATCGTGGGTTCTGGACCGTCAGACTCTTCTTCGATTCGTTTCATATACGCTGGCAGGCGGTCCTTTCATTGCTATTCGTCCCTAGTCGAGGCACTTGCATTCGCATCGACTCCCCTCAGGGTGGTTGAAAAGCACTTCCTTGCAGAGGCCTGGTCTCCTTTGATGTCTATCGTATAGGTTCCGTCCTTTGATAGACATCTTAGGACCTGGTGGAGGGTGAGTGACCCCATGCATAGCGTGGATCCATCCCCTTCCCATGATGGCATTGAAGGAGGACTGGCAGTCAATGACGACGAAATCCACGTCCAAGCATCTCTCTGTAGCACAGACATTCAGGGTCACAACGCCCAAAAGGCTGACCCTCGTGCAGTCGAAAGTGAACAGTGGCTGACAGGTTGGCCTGAGTGTGCTTCGATCCAGACCCATATTCTCGAATGTGCTGAGGAATAGGATATCAACGCTGCTTCCAACGTCGACCAGAACCCTTCCGACCAATGCGAAGCCGATCTACAATTTAATCACCAAGGGGTCATCGTGAGGCTGGTGCACCGTAGTTAAATCTTGCTGGGTGAAAACGATGGGGGCAGTAGAGGTGCGACTTTCCCCTGACATCAAATGGTTGACAGAATGGCCCATCCCCCTCAGGCACTTCACCCTACCTTCAGCTCTTTTGAGACACTTTTCCTTCTCCTCTTGATCCTGGGTCGGCTCTGGCCTGCCCACAATGGTCGGCACTATCCTCAGGGTCTGCTCTCCTAACCCAGAGGCTTGGGTTTGCTTCCCTTTCTTAGGCCTGG
>JXTB01000303.1:209501-248194 GCA_002914805.1 Parasponia andersonii
TGAAGCCATTAACTAACGTCATGCATCTTGAGCAGCGGCCACACAAGCTTCAACGAGTACCGGATATGGACATTACCTTCACAGAACAGGATGCAAGGGAGGTCCATTATCCGCATAATGACGCGTTGGCCATAAAAATTAATTGAGGAAGCACACAGTTGTGGCGAGTACTGGTTGATAACGGGAGTGTTGTGGACATCCTGTACTTCGACACCTTTAAGAAGATGGGGTTGAATGAGAGCGACTTGAAGCCTACCGCCACTCCACTCGATGGTTTCACTAGTGATAGCCTGATGCCTATGGGCATGATTGAATTGATGGTCAGCGTTGGGACCTATCCTAGGGTTTTAACGATAATGACCCAGTTTTTGGTGGTAGATTGCCCTTCTGCTTTCAATGCTGTGTTGGGAAGACCGACACTGAGGGAACTCCGAGCCGTCACCTCGATCTACCATCTCACTATGAAGTTCCTGACCCAACACAGGGTAGGCGAGGTGTGAGGAAACCAATATGATGCGAGGACTTGTTATAACAACTCGCTAAAACTCACAGCAAAGGATGTGACGTCCCGCACAATGATGGTCCACCTGCTAGAGAAAGCACCAGTCGAGGCAGCGAGAGCAAAGCGCAGTCGAGGCAGCGGGCAAAGCGTCAGTCGAGGAAGCGAGCAAAGCGTCAGTCGAGTCATCAGGCAAAAAGTCAGTCGAGGAAGCGAGCAAAGCGTCAGTCATGTCGTCAGACAAAGTGTCAGACGAGTCGTCAGATAAAGCGTCAGTCGAGTCGACAGTGAAAGCGTCAATCGAAATGACCAGCGAAGACTTCGATCCTCTAGAAATAGACGAAGAGGTCAGAACTGGACCCATTGAAGATCTAGAGGACTTATCATTCGACAGGTCTTCCAAGACTTTAAAGATTGGAACGGAGGTTCAAGGACCTGTGCGAGCTTCATTGGTCACTTTTCTGAAGTCTAATTTGGATGTCTTTGCATGGCAATGTTCAGACATGGTAGGGATTGATTCAAGGATCATATCCCACCATCTTAACATAAATCTGACAAAGAAGCCTGTATGGCAGAAAAGAAGGGCTATGAATCCAGAACGCTACGTCGCGTTAAAGAAGAGATGGAAAAACTGCTCGAAATTGGGTTCATAAGAGAGTCTTTTTATCCTGACTGGCTTGCGAACCCGGTTTTGATGAAGAAACCCAATGGGAAGTGGAGAATGTGCATCGATTTCACCGATCTCAACAAAGCATGCTCGAAAGACAGCTTCCCACTTCCAAGAATTGACCAGCTTGTAGATACGACATCGGGGCATGAACTTTTAAGTTTCATGGACGTGTATTCTGGATATAATCAAATCCCAATGTACGAGCTAGATGAGGAGCATACTTCATTCATCATGGATCGAGGATTATACTTTTATAAAAAGATACGCTTCGGACTTATCAATGCAGGAGCGACCTACCAACGTCTTGTCAATATGATGTTTGCAAAACAAATTGGCAAGACAATAGAGGTATACGTCGATGACATGCTGGTGAAGTCGGAGAAAGCTGAAGATCACATCAAGCACCTTGATGAGATGTTCAAAATCCTCCAGAGATACCAGATGAAGCTGAATCCCCAGAAGTGTGCATTCGGAGTAGGATCTGGAAAATTTCTGGGTTTTATAGTCAATCAACGAAGAATCGAAGTAAATCCTTAGAAGATACAAGCGTTGATAGATATGCAATCTCCTCGTAAACCCAAAGATGTGCAAAGACTAGCAGGAAGAGTAGCTGCACTGAGTCGGTTTGTATCCAGATCAACCGATAAATGCCAACCATTCTTTGAGTATTAAAAAGATCAAAGAGGTTCAAGTGGACGGAAAAATGCGAGCAGGCATTCCAAGAGTTGAAAAAGCACTTGGGTTCTCCTCCACTCTTGTTGAAGCCAAATCCGGGAGAAGAATTATGCTTATATCTCGCTCTTTCCAAGTATGCGACGAGTGCTGCATTAATTCATGAGGAGGGAAATATTCAGCGACCTGTGTATTATGTAAGTAAAAGATTACTTGATGCTAAAACCAGATATCCAGAGATGGAAAAATTGGCACTAGCGCTCGTCATTGCATCAAGAAAGCTTCGACCTTACTTCCATGCTCACTCCATCAGGGTTTTCACGAATTTCCTGTTGAAACAGGTCTTACAGAAACCTGAGGCGTCAGGATGGCTGCTTAAGTGGGCTGTTGAGTTGAGTCAATTTGATATCAATTTTCAACCTCGCACTGCCATAAAGGGTCAAACCCTCGCAGATTTTATTGCAGAATTTACATGCAATGTCGATCTTCCCACGGGAGAACTCGAAAAACCCGCTTCAGATTCATCAAGGTTGTGGAAACTTTATGTTGATGGGTCATCTAATGAAAATGGAGCAGATGCGGGCATAGTTTTAATCAGTTCTGAAGGGCACAATATTCATTGTGCACTTCGCTTCAAATTCCCAGCGTCGAATAATGAGGCCGAGTATGAAGCACTGATAGCTGGGCTAAACCTCGCACAGGAAATGAAGGTCGAGATAATTGAAGTATATAGCGACTCCCAGCTGGTCGTTTGTCAGGTTAAGGGCGATTATCAAGCGAGAGGAGAGAGAGTGATGGCCTATTTAGAGAAGGTGCAGCAATTGTTCTTAACATTCGCTGCTTATAACATTCAGCTTCTTCCTCGCATTGAAAATACCCGGGCTGATGCACTTGCTAAGCTCGCTTCAACAAAAGATGCAGAGTTGTTGAAGGTAATTCCTGTTGAATTTCTTATATCGCCAAGCATCAAGGTCGAACCCCAAGTAGTTATGCCAGTTGACGAAAAACCATCGTGGATGGATCCCATAATGCGATATATACAAAATGACGATCTTTCTGAGAACAAAGACGATGCAAGGCGACTCCGCATGAAAGCAACCCGTTATATCATCCAAGATGAGAAACTTTATCGAAGGAGTTTTAGCTCGCCATTATTATTGTGCATCAATGATGAAAAAGCACACTATATTATGAGGGAAATTCACGAAGGAATATGTGGAAATCATTCTGGGGGGCACGCACTTGCAAACAAGATTCTTCGACAAGGGTACTTTTGGCCAACTATGAAGAAGGATACATTGGAATTTGCTAGGAAGTGTGATAAATGTCAATGATTTGCAACTATTCCAAGAAAACCACATGTTCCTTTAACTTCAATGACTAGTGCATGGCCATTTGTTGTTTAGGGAATTGATATTATCGGGATGCTTCCATTGGCACAAGGAGGTTTGAAGTATGCCGTGGTCGCAGTCGATTATTTTACAAAATGGATGGAAGCTGAGGCCTTAAGCACCATTTATGCAAAGAAGATGATAGATTTTGTTTACAAATCTATAATCTGTCGTTATGATGTACCGCATACTATAATTTCTGATAATGGGAAACAATTCGACTGTGATGAGTTCCGTGACTTCTGCAACAACTTGGGCATCAAGAAGAGTTTCTCTGCTGTTATTCATCCTCAAGCCAATGGGCAGGTCGAAGCGATAAATAAAATACTCAAATAGAATATAAAGACAAAGCTGGAGGAGCATAAAAGAGATTGGCCAGAAGTACTTCCAGAAGTTTTATGGGCCTATCGCACCACACAACGAACCACTACTGGAGAAAGTCCATTCTCTTTAGCTTATGGATATGAAGCGATGATCCCAGTTGAAATTGGTGCGGACTCTCTACGGCGATCTGTTTATGAACAAAATCAGAATGATGTATTACTGAGAATTAAACTCGATCTTTTAGAAGAACGACGTGAACAATCTCAACTTCGAATTGCATCATACCAACAATGCACTGCTCGATATTACAACTCCAAAGTCAGAAGTAGACATTTTGAAGTTGGAGATCTTGTCCTTCGAAGAGTTCTACCTAATAATAAGGAACATGGTGCTGGGGCATTTGGGCCTTCCTGGGAAGGGCCTTATGTTATTGATAATGTCATTCGACTTGGGACATACAACCTAGCTCACATCAGTGGACAAAAGATCGAGCATACTTGGAATGCAGAACAACTTCGTCGTTATTATTAATAAATCTTCATGTTATCTTTAACGGCCTACTGTATCTTCTTTAATAATATTCGTCAATAATATTTCTTCGGCTATTACTTCAACTCATTTCCATTCATATTTTTATAGTTTTATGGTAGTTTTCAAACACTATAAAACTCGGGGGGCAGTGGGATCAGAATGTTATCTCCTACTTGTTTCCTAAGGGACTATGCAAACGTCCATTTAGAGGAGACGGGGTTTTAGATCATCGAAGGATTTCAATCTCCTTAAAATCCTAGGATTTTCTCCTCGCTTCATGCCTCAGCAAGTGTAATCACAATTTCCCTCCTCGAATAAAAAAGTAACTAAGCTAAACGTTCATTGTTCGATGTGATATATTGCTATATTTTATTTTGACATGGAACTTTTGAAACACATTTGAGTTTGCATCACTTGTATTGACTGTTTTCTTAAGCGACCTAACCTATCCTAATGCTTAAAACTCGTTTTAAGTTAGTCAGATTAAAATCGCTAAAAGCGTACTGATCAATCACTTAGTGATTGACTACTTAGTTAAAATTATTGTTGTGTTTTTTATTTTGTAGGGATATCTGATGAAAGATAATATTTATTGAGAATTGTCACCCAAACAATAGCAAAGGAAGGGGCGATCAAGCCCGCATTGTTTTAAAAATAATAAAAAACAAATACAAGTGTTATGCGGAAGGGCTTGCGCCGCCATCTCCAGCTTTGGCAGTATCCTTTCTCCAACTTCAGACGAGCTCGACCACGTCCTCACCAAGGATGGAGAAGTCAAAGTCCGGATGCTCACAGAAGATGTTAAAAATGATGGTTGATGAGGCAATGTCACTAGCTTTATCTTCGAGCTCTTTGACTTCAGTCGCCTTGAACTCTTCGATAGCTTTGTGAACCGCCTCAGTGGTCGCCTCCCTTATGCGATCCGGATGCTCAAAAATGGTTTTCTCGAGCTCTTTGACTTTCTCCTCGAGGTTCTCCTTCTCGAGCTTCTCCTTGGCTAGTTCTTCAAGCAGTCGCTGCCTCTCCAAGTTGAAAGCTCCTCTCTCCTCCTCCCGAGCCTTCTCCGAATTCTCGAATGCTTGGGTTATCTCTTCAACTTTTTCGGCCTTCTCCAAGCATTCGAGGACCGGGTCGTGCATCAGGACAGCAGCAGCCGCGGTCTGAAAAATCTAATCGTTAATACTAAGAGAATACATTCGAGGAGAGAATAGAAAAGTACTTACATTGGCCAGCATCCTCATCCCGGAACCAAAAGCGACCTTGACAGATCGTCGCTTTATCTACTCCCAGCCTTCCTCAGATGTGAAGCGATCAATGAAGGCTGCGCTCATACCAACCTTCTCTGGTAACTGGTTGAGGAGCGTGAAGAGCTCTTCATCCTTATCTGCCAGGATCGATTCCGAAGAAGTGGCAGCCTCTTTAGGTGGTTCAGGATGACTCGTTGGCTGAGGCTATGGTGGAGGTGAGCTTGCTGGGATGTCCTCGAAGGCGACTTTTCTTTTCTTGGAGTAGTCAACCTTCTCTTTCCCTTTTGAGAATGGAGTGCTCTCGGGTGTCTTGGTTTTTGCTATAGACCCGAGAGTTGAGGGTGGTGCCCGCAAGCCGCTACCGATGCCATCTCTGCATAGATATATAAGTGAGCGAGGAGGATATAATACAGGTAATTAAAAAATGTATATGATTACCTTCTTCTTGTTGAGGAGCTGGTTGAGGAGCTGGTGGTGACGCTGTTTCTAGAGAGGAAGGTTCCGAGGCTGGAGGGGTGGCAAGTGCTTTTCGTTTCCTAAGTCTGGAAGACGAGGCACTGGTATCCGTCTTTTTCCTTGGCTTTTTTTTCTTTGAGCTCGAAGGTCTGGATGAACGTACAAGGGGATCAGGGAATGTGGCTCCCTTTGGAAGCAGACCGCAAGTGACTAGGTTTCTGGAAGTTCCAAGTACCTTCCAATCAAATTCTTCGATTGGAAGGTCGTTGATTTTGTACACCCTTGCGAGCTGCTCCCTAGAAAGTCCAGGCCGTTCCCTGTTGTCTGCGATGACATACGAGTGCAATCACGATAAAAATAACAAAATCGAAAAAAGTGATAAATTGGAAAACTACCTGGGTTTTGAAAGAAGCCGTTATCCGCATAGTCAAAGTGGAAAAATAGATTTTTCCATTTTCCCATGTTGTTGTGAACCCCGTAGATCATTTTTATTGTCTGGTTCGACCATTTGCTTGAATAAAAGAAGCAAAGATCTGACGGGTTTGCTTTCACTTGGTAAAACCAAGCGAACTTTTCAGGAGTAGGGGTCTCTAAACCTAGCTTGTGGTAAAATATATACAAACCTACCATGTATCTATATGTATTAGGGGTAAATTGAAAAGGGACAACCCCGTAGTAGTCAATAATTGATTTTATATACGGATGAAGTGGGAGATGTACACCGCACTTAAGAATTACTTCAGAAAAAGAAGCAATCCCGCGTGGTGGTGTGTGTGGTCAGTTGAATTCCATGGGCAGGTGAAGAGGGATGGCGATCTTATAGCTGCACACGATTTTGCTGAACTTGTTCGATGTGCAACTCATCCTTATGTTGGTACATGATCAATTCCCCTCTACGTATTGATATCCTGAGGAGAAGACAGGGGCATCCTTGATATGTCAAGGCCACTGGTCCCGAGGGAGGTCGCCTATGCGAGGACTATTCTGCCTGACCCCTGTTATTTCTAGCTCGGGTTCTGGTTCGAGGTAGTCTTCAAGATTAATGGAGCTGACCCTGGAGTCAGATTCTCCAGAAAATGCATTCTCTTTCCTAAAATCCTCACTACTAGACATCTGAAAAGAAATACGGATGGATTTAGTCCTACGCGAGCATCAAGGATTTTCACTGTGTTAATTCTGGGGGTTTATCCTAGGGTTGCACTAATAGGCAAGTTCATCGAATTTTTTCTGATTGGTCTATGGATTCGAAAATAGTTGTTCGAGTAGTTCATCAAAAAATACGTAAATAGGGTATCGACCCTAGAAACTCTTTTCACGAGTTTTTCCTTGACCGTTATCTAGTAAGAGTCTATTCTATGAACCAGAAAAGGGAGATCTGGAAAAATTCCTATTCTAGTTCGTTCGAATATAGGGTATGTTTCTATTCCAAAAAATTGAAACTAAGTTTTTTCAAGAACAGACGAAGAACAATAGGAAAGAAATAAACTAACCTTTCTTCGGAAGTGGAAGGATTGAGATATGGTCTGAATTCTATCGGAGAAGGAATCGGAATTATGTGAGATGAAGGACGAAACGATGCTGTAGGGTTCTCTGAAAAATTTCGAGATTTTTTAGAAAGATGGTCTGTAATAAAGAAGCAGAAACGGATTAATTTCTGATATTTATACCTCGAACATCGCTAAATCATAGCCGTAGATTAAGATCTTTGATTTTCAGATCTAAAGGCCAAAGTTTACGCAGCATTTGATTTTTTTCCCGAAATTAAATCAATATCTTTCGAAATTTGAAAAGATTCGGTTTAAAAACGACGGTTGGCGTCATCAATATCCTTGAGTCCTCGAGTTCTACTATTTTCTTAGAAAAGGCGACATGTGTTTTCGTCTGTCAGAAAAAGGTGCACGTGATCTTGATAAAGATGAGGTTTGAGATCTGGCGACTCTTCAACTCTTCAAGGATCTCAAGTCTAGGTCGTGACATTACATTTTTTAAGTTCGCACTCACCTACATTTAAAGGAAGCTTCATTTTGTCCTAAAGAACTAATGGAGTTGGGGGGCAATTGTTGTGCGGTCTAAAATCCTATGCCAAGTCGCATGTGTAAGAATATGTGCGACCTCCACTGTATAGAATATGTGCGACCTCCACCGCATAGGTTATGTACGACCTCCACTGCATATGTTATGTGCGACCTCCTCCGAATAGGTTATGTGCGATCCGAAAGAAAAGGAAACTAGTATTTATTTCGTCAAACGGGTAACCTACAAGGAAAGGGAAACAAAAGTCTCTCTTTCAAGTTCGACCAGTTACCCGATTTAAGTGATTACCCAATTATGTTGTTACTTAAATTATATTACCCGATTGTAATTACCCATTTTCACAATTAGGAACATTGAGTTACCCTCATCTATATAAAGGGAGCTCAAGGTTTCGGGAGAGGGGATCTTTTCAAAAAAATCTAGAAAGGCAAAAGAATTCTCAAGAGTATCTTCTTCTTTTCAGACAACACAATGTAATTTTGAGTTCTTGTAATTCTCCAGAATATAGTGAAGAACAGTGGACGTAAGCTCATCTTTTTCGGAGCTGAACCACTATAAAATCTTTGTCTCTTTATTTGCTTTGATTAATAACTCTATTCACACATACCACATCTCATAATTTTTTCTAAAATTTATTGTTGACAAAACCTCT
This sequence comes from Parasponia andersonii, assembly GCA_002914805.1. NCBI lineage: Eukaryota > Viridiplantae > Streptophyta > Magnoliopsida > Rosales > Cannabaceae > Trema > Trema andersonii. The sequence continues at coordinate 217,978 of JXTB01000303.1, forward strand.
ATCAACAGCTTTTATAATTATTTATTACTAAGAAACAGTCTCTAAAATGCATCTCGTAAGTAGCACGGGCCATTCTAAGATGGGAAACAAACGAACTTGGCCATAAAGACATGGATGCAAATGTTTTGAGAAGTTGGGGATTTATATGAAAATATTTAAAGATTACGGATCTAAATGCCAATCATACTTAACATTAGGGACTTTTACTGCAAATTACCCGTATTGACAATTCAAGACGGCCCTTCTAAAGAAAATGTGAAAAGACGGGAGCCCTTTCGATTTTTTTGTTTTTTTTTTGGGGGTTGTATTTTAATATTATTTGTGTGTAGCCACTTCTCTCTTTCTTGGTTCCTTGAAGCAATAACCGTATGGATGCAAAATGAGATCATATCGAACATATTAACCAAAAATTTTGAGTGCGAGAGTATGAATTGCAGGTTCATCTCATTGCCACAAATTACAAAATAGGACACCACTACCGCTACCACTACCACTCCCACTCCTTCCTGCTCAAGCGGCCGCCCACGCAGCTGCGCAGCCCAGGCAGGCCGCACCCGCAGCTGCGCAACCCAGGCAGGCCGCACCCGCAGGGTCAGAGCAAACCAAAACCCTGAAACTGAAACACCTTTGGCCTTTCTCCTACTACTGCTTCTTCACACCAAAACCCTTCATCTACTATATCAATATCAAAACATCAATCTTCATAATAAAAAAAAGAAAAAAAACAAAACTTAGAACAGAGTAAACCAAGGGGATTTCTTCAATGAGTGGCACCAGTTTTGTCCCACCACCCCAAGATGCCTGGCTTCGAACTTACCACAAATTACTTCCCCACTGGCAATCCTATTCCATTCCTCACTCTCCCCAGGTTTTTTAAACTTCCCCCTTTTTATTATTATCATTAGCTCTATTATTTTTTTTTATAACTTTTTTCATTTGGGGTCGAAGGCGAACCCCAAATTTTGCTTCTGATGAAATTTGGAATTTTGGTATGTTTTTGTTGCTTGATTTCTCTATATGCTTACTTGGGTGTATCTAGCTACAAAAGCTTTACATGAGTATTTTTAGATAACCGTCGATCGGGTTATTCGTAACTGTTTTCATTTTCATATGATTTCATTTAGTTTTGTTTATTATATGCAGTCAACTATCCCCATTACAATATCAAGAGTTAATCAAATTGACGCAGCAAGACTTGACATTGAAATGTCTGCTATGTTGAAAGAGCAATTGGTTAAGGTTTTCTCTTTAATGAAGGTATCTATCTATCTCTCATTCATGGTTAATCGAACAAAACATCAGAGTAATTAGGGTTTTATCAGAACTATTAGCCTCAATCAGTTGTTCTTGACATACTTTTTTTTTTTTTTTGATTGGGATTAGCCAGGAATGTTATTTCAATACGAAGCGGAGCTCGATGCTTTCCTCGAGTTTCTTATCTGGAGATTCTCAATTTGGGTTGATAAGCCTACTCCAGGGATTTCTCTCATGAATTTGAGGTATAGGGATGAACGTGCAGTCGAAACACGAGGAAAAGGTATAGATAGTTCTCATGTTTCATTTGATCACTGGTTATTGGCCAAATTTTAAGGAACAGATTGAGATAAGTTTTCCATGCTTTTTGTGACCTTGTCCTGTTATATACACAGTCCGAACTGGCCTGGAAGGACCTGGTCTTACGGTTGCACAAAAGCTTTGGTACTGTGTTACGACTGTTGGTGGTCAGTACATATGGGCTCGTTTACAGTCTTTCTCTGCATTTCGTAGATGGGGTGATTCTGAGCAGGTAATTTATTTTCTTGGCAGCTTTGTTGCCTCTTTGAACACTAAATGGGAAAAGGAAAGTAGGATAGTGTAGGTGGTTTGAAGTTGATACAATTCATGCAATTGGTTATTTTTCTTTATTTATACATTTTTTTCCAGAGACCATTGGCACGGCGAGCATGGATTTTGATACAGCGGATAGAAGGCTTTTATAAAGCTGCCTCATTTGGCAACCTGCTTATATTTCTTTACACCGGAAAGTATGTAATCATTCACTTATAAGATTAGTTCTTTAATACAGTCCACTAAAATGTATTAGTAAGGAATAATTTACATAAATCAAGTCAATTGTGATTAGATGAGTTGAAATTATTGTTAATTCAGTAAATGGTGACTGTTTTTGACTTTCCTTGATGTAGTACTACGGAAGAAAAATGAAGGAAAAGAGAAAGGAAGAGGAAGAGGAAATTTAGAGAATTAGAGAAGAACTAGACAGATATTGGAGAGGGAAAGCCTGTAGTATATTGATTCATAACAATTGCATAGAATAATGAACACACTAATGCCTATTTATAGAATAGGTAGATGACTAATCCTAATTCAACTAGAAAACTAGATAAAATACTTTAAATCCTACTAGAATTCTAATAACTCCTAATTGACAAAATAAAATAATTATCCTAATAAATAAATAAACATCCTTTTATTTAGCTCTATATTTATTACTAAAATAAGTGCGTAAATTCTCTTTACGATCTCTATCATTCCTATAGGTATTCCTACTAAAGTGGTTTGTTGATAAAATGAATTTATAACACCTCACTCCTTTCAATTATGTAGTAGATGCTGTTTTCTCAAAAGATGCATTTATAATTAATTGAATGTGAAAATCCTTTGGATATGAAGTTCTTAAAATGGTTGGTCGATAATATAATTTCCTTATAATTTCATCAAGGCAATTATTTGATGAAATTATATCTTTAAGGCATTATCAAAGTTATTGGTTTTGAAGGTTATTGGACTTATGAATATCCTCTCTGCATATCACTTTTGATACAGGTATAGGAATCTTATTGAAAGAGCTTTAAGAGCTAGACTTGTTTATGGAAGCCCTAACATGAACCGAGCTGTTAGTTTTGAGTACATGAACCGCCAGTTAGTGTGGAACGAATTCTCGGTAGTTCTCTTTCCTTATTATGTTTACCTTTTTAGCTCTGAATATGAGTTAAGGATATTCTTTGTTGAAGAATTCACATTCTGACATCAACTGCATGTTGCTTCAACCATTGCTTAAAATTTCGTAAATCTTTGTCCCGTGTTATTTGTATCTTTTAATATTTTTCCTTTTTGGAAGACTGATTTAGTCTTTTTTTGAATCTTTTTTCATTGCAGTAGATATTTGTGGTTAAGGATGTTTGAAATGTAAAACTCAGTGTTGTTTCTCACTGCTGCATTACTGCCATTTTGCATTTCGATAGTGATTTTCATTTTGTTTGATTATGCTTTTATACTCTATGGAAAACCTTCTCTCTGCTTCACTTCCCCACTCCTCTTGATTGGGCACTTTTCAAGTGTAAGCTTTCTCCCTTTTGGCATGGGGTGGGAAAGGTCCTGTTGCTTCTATTAGTTCCCAATCTGGGCTTGATTGTGTTCTGGACTATGTTAGGCCAGCTAGCTCTTCTCTTAGCCATTTTGTTTGTTCATTTGTTGCTTCTTTCTGAGACGCGTTCTACTTGGGTGGCGTGGCAATTTGTTCGCGGGGTTTTCTCCCAAAGAGAGAGAAAAAGTGATATAAGCTTTTACTAACCAGAGTCATTAGCCCAAGTACAGTACTAGTATTCAACAGTCTAGTGGAAAGAATCTGATTATTTTTTTCTCAGTTATGTTCATTTTGCTTTTCAGCTATATAATTTGCACACAAAACCTCATCTTTTATGGCATACTTCTCTGAGAACATATTATAAAGAGGTTTATTTTTATTTATTTATTTATTTTGGGGTGTTGATTACAGGAAATGTTGTTGTTGCTTCTTCCTCTTCTCAACTCATCATCCTTGAAAAACTTTCTCCACCCATTTTCAGAAGATAAATCTTCAAGTTCTGCAGAAGATGACTCTGCTTGTCCTATTTGCCAGGCTAGTCCTTGCACTCCGTTTCTTGCCCTCCCTTGTGAGCACAGGTAAATACGATGAAAATTTAAAAAACTTCTGGTCTCTTTTTCCTCTTTTTAGTTTGCTACAATTGACTGGTGGCCTAAGTTTGCTAATAATATTAGAATTGTCCTTGGCATTTGCCAAAGTATTCAAGAACTATAGTGTTTGCATTAGCATTGTCTTGTTCAACTATGTCTCAAAGCTTGGCTTGAGAAAAATATATCCAAGTTCAGTTGAGGAGAAAAGAAAGCTTAAAATTAATTTGACTTCCGATGCTGGCAGATACTGTTACTACTGCCTTCGAACACGGTGTGCTGCAGTTCCATCGTTCCGATGTTTGAGATGCAATGAGCCAGTGATCGCCATGCAACGTCATGGTGGGGTCACCAATCCTGCCCCAAAGTAGTAAGTGTTACCATATGAGAAGGGAATTGATTAAGAGGCATTTACACATAGTAGCATAGCAGTGTAGAAATAATGCTTGAGAAGTAACGTTATTTTAGTTCCTTTTTAATTATACGTTACAGTTTAAAGAAAGAAAAAATATTTGAATCCGGAAATCAGATACCTTGTAAATCATTCATTCTCGATCCATCGAGTGGATAGGTTTAATTCTTTGTCAATCTTGCAGTATCATATCTATGATTTATCATCACTTTATTTTTCATTTGATGTTTTACATAAGATTTGGGAAGCTAAGACTTTCTTTTAATTATAGACATACCTTCTAAATCATTTTAAAGAAATAAAGGTCGTGGTTACTACTTTCCACTATTCATTTTTTATTCTCTATGCCTACGTGTTGTTGTGGTACTCTTTACTTCAGATTTCCAAGTCTTCTGTATTTTCTTTCGGTGGTAAACTTAGTGGTAGATTAGCCAGTTTACTTGTAGATTTAGACTTTTGGCCAATTCAAAGAGATGTCTACATGTGATTGTTATCTCTGAAATAAAAACGTGTAATACTAATACAGCGCTTGACAGGATTATAAAAGGTTTGACTTTATATTAATTTTGGTAATTAAAGAGTGCCTGCAATTTGCCGTCCAATCATGCCCATCTGTTCTTCATTTTTCTATTTTTGATCAAAGTCTTTCCTTTCGTTGACATGCAAAATATGGTAACGTAACACTGCGTAAGGTTTCCAACAAGTTGGCTTTTTATTTTTTTTTGACCAGAAGAATGATATAAATCTCTTAGAGATGATTTTATTTGTAACATTTTCTTTAGTTACGAGTATTGGAAGTGGCGATAAGTATGATTTCTTTTAGAAAACAATCAGAAAGGGGCTGTAATTTATTCATTTGTCTCTTTCAAGCGATCAAATGGTTTTAATTATATAAGTTGATTTCACTTTAAATAATAGAAATGAAACTAAAATTGTAATTTGCATAAATCTTAATTGAATTTTGACCTTGAACTTACTAAGTTGCCTCTTCGAATCTTTCCGTACGTACAATATATATTAATGTCCCTTTCATTTTTATCATGAAAACTGTAATTGCTTATTAATATCGCGGAATTTATTTATAAGCAAGTCATTTTTCTTACGCTTGTATTTACACCAACCTACGTTTTCAGGTCAAAGGACTCGAAAACTTTTATGTACAGGATACAGCTAACATACACTAGTGTTTTGGTGTTTGGCGAGTTTAAACCTGTAATTTAATTTCTTCTTTTTTTTTGGGATAAAAAGTAATATGATTTCTTCTTTGCTTATGACTTTAACAATTTTTTTTTCTTTATTTTTATGGCAAAAAAAAAAAAAGATTTGATGTTCAAATCCTGTGACGGAATATCCTTAATTTGTCTCTTCTACAAATTGATGATAACCCATTTGATACTCTTTGATGTTCCCTCAAAATCGTTTGTCAACCCCCCAGATTTTTTTTTTTTTTAAATATCTTTTCCTTAAGTCAATGATTGAAACCTTGGCCTTATATTACATGACATGGGACTCGGCTCCTGTAACGTCACAAGGGTTAGAACTACATACAATAAAATAAAAAAGAATTAATATAAACGGGCCGTTTAAGTAGGCTCATTTTGATCGTGAAGAACTAAACTTTGTTATAAAAACTGCGCCTAATTTTTTTGACCAATAATTATAATTGCATGGAGAAGTGTTTGCTAGCACAAAGTGGTAGTGTTCCCAATCCCCAAACGAGCGAACAATAAGTAGTCCCTAATTGCCGTTTCTGATCAAAACTATAAACTTTTAATAACACATTTTGTCTGCAGAAACACATAACAAAACAAATCAAGGATTTTTCATCGATCTTTGACTCTAATGGACTCATAATGATGTGATTCTACACGTGTAAATCTAAGCTTTTTGTAATTAACACCCTTAATCATTTCTTGTAAACTACTACATAATTAATATATATATATATATATATATATACATACTTTGGAAATTAGTGACACATGAATTATTAATTTTGCACGCTCGTGTGATATCTTTCTTTATGAAATTAAAATTAATATTCAACTTGTATTTTTATTTGGTAAGAATTGAACTGCTGCTCCTACCGGTAAGTCACCCGACATTCCAATTTTACACTGTATTTATATTTAACTTTTTAAGTCGTTATTATTTGATAATTTATGGAATTTTGTTTTCAAATATCAATTGATTACTGCTTATAATTAATTAATCACTAATAGTATTTGTTAAGTAAATAATTGCTCCACAATGAGATTGTGCTTGTCGGCATATACATGTATATATATGTATATATATATATATACATACACACGCATATAAACCCAATGATCAATATATTTAAGACTAGATATTATACTTAAATTCAGTCTTACTGCCTCTTGACGCAGGAGTTTACTCTATAACATCATGGATATTCACATAGCTACATAAGTTAACATGAGTACGATTAAATGAAATGTACACAAGTAAAACTGATATGTAAGTTAGTCATTTTTTTTTTAATAAATACATCATTAAATTTCTTTGCGTTTAAATTCAAGAATAGCAATACTAGATATAATAAGAAATACGTAGGGTCCAACGAAACATTTGTTTATTTGGCTAGTGAAAAACACAGCGTACCAGCTTTTTCCGTGTCCCACTTTTATAAGAAAAGCAAAAGCAGAGGAGAAGGGAATATAATAAAATAAAGATAAATACTAAACAAATGATGAAAGGAGAAATATATATGCAAAGTTTCTGAACCCCACATCTAAAAAATTCATTTCAGATCACAGATCACTTGAGTTTCTTCAACCTCATCTGGTGAAAGAAAAAACAGTATAGTAGTACTAGTCATAAAAGCTTTTGCAAAAGCTGGGTTTTGGGTAGTGTACACCATATATACACATGAAAAATAATGTAGCAAAAGTGAAGAGAGAGAGAGATAGAGAGAACACAAAGTAGGATAGAGAGAGAGAGAGAGAGAGAGAGAGAGAGTTTTTCAAAATCCTTTTCGTTTTGGGTTTTTTAAAGAGATAGAGAGATATAAGAGTGATGAATTGAGGCATATATTCTAAATTTTTATTTTTTGTTTATGGTAGTAGAGGTTAGTTATCAAATCAAATTAAGACACAAATGATGGCTGGAAACCCTAACTGGTGGAGCATGCAATATCCACCATCTCTTTCTCAAACTCTCTTTCCTCCTAATCCTCCTCCTCATCATCAGACCTATGTGCTTGCGGGATCTTCTTCACTTCCTGCTGCTTTGAATCATTCTTTCCCACCTGATCATGCCCAAGACCCTCCACACTACTCCTGGAGCCACTTGCTTTTGTAAATCTCTCTCTCTCCATATATATATATATATATATATATATCTATATCTCCAACAGACACAATACTCAGAGGTTACAGGCCTTTTTTTTGGTGGGTATATTTTTATCTAGTTTCACATGGTGTTATATGGGGTTTCAAATGAGTAAATCATCTCTTTCTTCTACGTTTTTGAGTTATAATATTATTACTAAAGATTCCCCTGAAAAAGTAAAGTAAAAAAGCTATATACCAACTTTTGTATAGTCGTAGTATATTTAGATTTCGATTTGAAGATTGATGGTGTGCTCATGCATATATATATATATATATATATATATATATATATGTATGTATGTATGCGTGGTTTCATGTGTTTCTCTTAAGCTAATAAAAAATTTATATTTGGCGGTGAATATTGTTTTTCAGGGGTAGTAGTAATACTACTAGTACTACTGGCTTGTCAGGAGATGAAAAAAAGTTTGGCAATAGTAGTAGTAGTAATACTCTGAGTCATCATCTTTTTCAACCTAGTAAGTTGGAAAATTGGGAGGAAGACCAAATCTTGAATGGCAATAATCCAGCTGCAAGGCATCCGGAAGCCACCACGGCCGATCATAATCAGCATCATCATCATGATGTAATTAAGGATGAGGTTTCCTTGAAAAACAACTTATTGTATGGTGATCAAGGCCGAGAAGAAGAGTACTTTCAAGCAATAAATAGGTCTAGTAATGTTTGGTCACAACAAGTAGTGATGCCGGTTTCTTCACCCAAGTCTTGTGTCACCAGTAATACTAGTTTAAGTAGTAATAATATGTTGGACTTCTCTTATAATAACAAGCCAGATGGAAATGGACGGAACCAAAATACAGATCACTCCTCTGAGGTACATATCGGGACCAACCTTATTTTATTTTGTTTTATTTTTCTCTTTTTAATCTTCCCCTTTCTTTAATTTGCTTCTATCAAAATCCTTAAATAAGTTTGTAGGAGTAATATTTAGTAAGCCAAGGCCCAGCTACAAGGCTACATGACATAGTTGTTTCTTGCCGTGTTTACGGTTGTTTTGAATTTTTAATTTGTGTATGTTTTCTTCTTGATAGTATTTCTCCGCCCCCCCTCCTCTTTTTTTTTTTCCTTGTTGCCTGGCTTTGAGTTTTGAGTGCTGGGTATGTGGTCTCTTGGATGTAAACTTAATAAGGATACTCGAGTTTTCACCTGATGCTTCTTCTCTTTGCTATTTTCTATTCATTTAATAATAATAATAATAAGACTACATGACTTGATATGATTCGCATTTTATACTTTTTCTGCTTTAATTCTTTTTTTTCTTTCTTTTTTTTTTTTGGCTAGAGGTTACATTTAAGGCACTCAGTTTCACAATAGTTTTTTTCCCTTTTTTCCCCCACTTTCAAGTGTAATAGCACGGCCACCGGCGGCGTAGTGAGTAAGAGGGCTAGGGTTCAGCCGCCATCAAGCCAACCACCTCTAAAGGTATCATATTTCAGAATAAACTCTCTCATTAATTTCTGTATTTATAGACAGACATATAATAGACATGTGTTTATATATATATATATAAATTCAAATTTTGCATGTGTACTAATTAACTAATTATTTTGTTATCTTGCACTAGGTGAGAAAGGAGAAGCTAGGTGATAGAATAACGGCACTTCACCAGCTAGTTTCCCCATTTGGGAAGGTAAACCAAATTATCCTTACTTCTTAACTCAAGTTGATCAATAACATGATGGCTATTTTTACTACCGTTTTTTTAGTTTTTTTTTTTAAATTATAGAATTCATAAATCTTTCTTCTAGTTTCTTCTTCTTCTTTTTTTTTTTTTTTTTTCAATGCGAGGATCAAAGCCAACTTTACCATTAGCAAGTTTACCTCTCTTTGATTTTTTTTTTTATTTGTTTTTCATGGATCCGGGATTCTTTTTGAGATAAAAGGAGAGGCCGAGAAAAATGAGTTGGTAATACATGTATGTTTCTCTTTTGCAGACTGACACTGCTTCTGTGTTGTTAGAAGCCATTGGGTATGTCAGATTCCTTCAGAGTCAAATTGAGGTGATGTTTCTACTTTCTTATTCCAAATTTCCTATCCCCTCTCTCTCTGCAAACAAACAATCAAACTCATGATTATTATATAATCAGTAACATTTATGATCAGTACTTCTATAACTGAAATTTAAGCATGCATGCAGTTAAAGTTTCAATAATTCATATTATGCTTTTTCTACACATTCTTTGGCTATATGGTCGCTAGTCATGAAATCTCGTTATTCCTCTCTTTTTAACTTTTTTTTTTGTATCCTGAAAACCCACTTTATTGCAGGCTCTGAGCTCTCCTTACTTGGGTCATGCATCAAAAAACATGAGGAATAAACAACAATATGTAAGTACCCATTTCCCCTATTTCCCAAATTATCATATATATATATATGTGATTTATAAACCAAATAATAGTAAACCCTCTCCTCTTCTTCTTAGCATAGTTTGATGAGAGAGAGAATTGCTTAGAGTAGTAAAGCTACCTTTTTATGCATATATATGGACACACTTTTATTTTGATGAGTATATTATCGAATATATATATATATATATATGTATGATTGATGAGAGAGAGGGAGAGAGGAATTGTGTGTTTCCTGACGACCCTGGTCAGGTATATATGCTTTATTGGATCCATCAACCCACTAAAAGCATGTAGGGAAAGCTTTGTATATCAAAAGCATTTAATGTTTCTAGCCAAAATTAAAAAAAGAAAAGCTATAGCTAGCATCTTATGAACTATTTTTAATTTCATAAAGGGAAAATACACTGAAAGAAGACAATAAGAGCTAGATGATCATTAGCTTTTACAAACTTTATTTTAATTCTTTTGCTTAATTAAAACATTTCTTATATGTATAAGCTCCCAAGCTAATCAGTACGGGACCAAAAAAGACAGTGGAAAGAACATGGCATTAGTGTTATACATTTTCACTCTCCATAATATCTGAGTGTTCAACTACAACTGCTGCCTGAAAAGATTAGGTGGGTCTTCTTAAATATGGTATTCTTTTCCTTTTTTAGGACAGTTACTGCACGAGAGTTATTAAAAAAAGTTCCATTTTTTTTTTACTAACTGTGACTGTTTCTATATTATATCTTATCGACCATAATCATTATCATTATGATAATCATCATTACTGTTAATAACCTTTATCATATAAATATATATGTATGTATTTGTATATATGTGAAACATAAAAAGCATTGAAATATACCATTATGTGTATTAATCAATTATTAATTTTTTGGGCAACATATACATATATAAATATTATAAGGTGGATGGGCAAGGTGATGATCATGAAAAGCCAAAAGACCTAAAGAGTAGAGGGCTATGCCTGGTTCCTGTATCTTGCACTCAACACGTTGGAAGCGATAATGGAGCTGATTATTGGGCTCCGGCGTCTTATGGCAGTGGGTTCTGACTTCGCTGAGTAAAGCTACCTAGCATTACCAATCGATTATTATTATTATTATTATTCAAAAATTGATATAACATCATGAGCAGTCACTCTGTAATTTAAGATTGATTGCTCATGATGCTATGCATCAATTATTAAAATATTTTATTACGCATATCATCTTAAGTGCTTAATTAGTTGTTCTTCCTCTGATTGTACGCTTTAACTTAGAAAAGACATGATTTAGTGCTAATTTTTATCTTTTTTTCAATTTGGTAGGAAGTAGAAATAGTATGTAATCTTCACTCATTTTTATCGTTATTTCGGCTTATATAAGCTTAATCAATATTAAAGCTTTGTGATGAGTTATGATCAACATTATATATATATATCTAATATCTATCTATCACACCTAAGTACGTACGTGGATTAGTAATTTAGTATTCAAGTTGTTATATATATTAAGTTAATATTAAAAAATCAATGTGGATCAGTATTCAAAAAAAAAAAAATGATGCTAAGGCAGGAGAGTCTCTATCTATTAATTAGCATGCCAACACCGAAATGGACCTGAACTGAGGTTATTATATACGCACCTAATAAAACCTCTCATCAGGGCGTGCGGAGTCCATTTTACGTTAAGGGTTTGTTTAGATTTTTATTTTTACTTTTTGCTTTTAAAGTAAATTATAAATAGTGGAGGTGTTTTCAAGATACTAGAAAGATTGATTTTTATCATCTCATCTCACTTTCAAAAAGGAAAAAAAAAAATTGACCAACCAGTTGTATATAAAAACTTCTTGCTCTAGCTATATAACAAATAAGAAACTTTCACATTTATCGTCGATAAATTAGTACTACAAAATAATTTTTAAGATCCTTTTTCGTCATCGCCTAATTAGCAGAAGGAGTAGTACTGTTACTCATATTAATTAATTGTTATTATCTCGCTATGTTTATATATGCAATAATGTATATAATATACACATTCGCAGCTTAGCAAATTAAGAAATGTGACAAAGGTTAGTACAAGAGAATGTTCAAATTTTCATGTTGGAGACGTACGTACTGATCATCATGAGTCAGGGTGGATAATATATATAGCTCTGAGCCTCTGAGTCTGATGTCTGAGCCGAATATGCCCAATTAATAAGGAGGGAAGGAGGACCCCATAATTCATTCTTTTAATATTTAGTCTCTTTATTTCTCCATCGCTCGATAGATCATCACTTTAATTTGAAGATGCACTCAACTCAAACCCCACTACATAAAGCCTGGCCCACACACCCCCACAATCCTTATGTACACGCACGTTATCCTGACGTTAAAATTGCGTCACAAGCAAATTTTTTTTCGGAGGACACAAGTAATTTATATGTACACATGTATATGTAACACACACAAAATAAATGAATGAAAAGGAACAGTTTTTGTTTGGGTCTATACATGTGTTACTAGACATAAAATAGATGTATATATAATGATCAGCATAAGCTCTACGTACAATTTGGATTAATTATAACCAATAATGATGTTCGAATTATATTCTCGTTGAGATGTCTATTCTCGCTAATTAACATGTCATCACTATATATATATATATATATATATATCAATACATAGAGGTAGTCTTCGGCGGACCAGTCTAATCAATATTTTTGCCAATTTAGTATTAGATATACGTAATTTGTATTAATCAAATTATGAACGAGATCGATTTTGTACGTCAGAGAGGATTATATTTGATTCTGATACACACACCAATGCAGAATTAGAAAATAATTAGTTTATAATTAGTTATTTATTTTTAATTTCAGTCTTATAGCTAGCTAGTTCTCTCACATCCATCAACTTAATTAATTTGATTTAGTCACTAAATTCTTATGTATGTTGTTGCACAAGGTAATACTCATTTATGTTTCTATACCATTATTAGAAGACGCTAGTTAGTTCAAATACAGATTATATATAGATTTGAGTATACTAGTATAAGATGCTTAAAATAACATTAATATATGCAGTTAATATATGTATATATAAGCTCTTTTTAAATTTACTTAAAGTGATCTGTCATCTGGTAGATGTTATAATTAATTAGAATATTGAAGCGAACAGACTCCAAATATATATGTAATAATGTGATGATTGTAGAGTATCCGTTTCAATAAACGCATACAATACGAAGAATAAAATTAGATGGTGCTCGATCGGGAATAATAATATTAATGGATCCTAATTAGCGACTAGTAGATGAATTGTATTTCATAGTCAAATTAGTACACATATTTTACATAATGACACGTTTTAAAATATGCTATTATCATTTTTAAAAGCTTAGTGATCAATTGGTAGGAGAGTTAGGCAAACACTATTTGATCAATTAATATAGAATATTTTAATATATAATTAATAAACAGTACTACATCAACATCGTGCTCGAACAGAAGCTACGGAATATAATTCAAATCTTACATTAATAATTTTGTTCCTCTTAAAAAATAATTTAGAGCGCAACTACTACACATGAGGACAAAACGCAGAATGCGAATTCGGAGAACCCCAAACCCCCCAAAAAAATAATGTTATGCATGAATACAAACAACACAAAAACCAATATATAGTACTACACACTCGTGCTTCTAAACAAGGTAGAGTTATTTTCAGGTTCCATTCGAGGACATTCCATTCTTCTTTGACTAAAGCTGGATAAATTTCTTGACTACTTATTAGGGTAGTACTACTAAATCAATTTACGTTTTCTCAGCAGTCATTTCTCACGAAGCCACCGACTAAATATGTTCATATACATATTTATATAAATTAGAATCACATGGTTCTTTAAAAAGAAAAAATTACAATTATGTGAAAATTATAATGGCCTATATCCGTCCAAATGTGCGGAAAAAATGTACCCTTGTAAAAATCCAATTTTTTAGGGGTAGAATGGTTATTTGACCATCTTTTTTTTTTAAAAAAAAAAAATCAGATTATATCACTTTCTCTCTCTCCTTCTCGTCCCTCTCCCTCTCGATATCACTCTCTCTCACCTCCCTCTCGTTCTCTCGGCCGAAGGAGGACCAAGAAGCACCGCCACCACCTCACCCATCATCAAGCCAGGCCTGTCGCCAGCAAGCTCCTCCCGTGTCGCCCCCTCCCGATCACCGCTGAGAGCCACGTCACCGGAAAACACAATTTTTGGCCGTTTGGAAGTTTTCGTCACTGGCGACGATTCCGGCCGTTTCAAGCTGCGTTCTTGAGCTCGTTGGGTTCGTATCGTCGTAAGGATCGTCAAGATATATATTTCACGATCCCATTTTACCCGGATTGAAAGTTGCTATTTTAGGGTATTTTGAGTTTTGAATTTTAGTTTTCGATCCAACCGTTAGATTTCGTTTTTGTTGTCATTTTTGGAGTGTACACGGAAAATAGAGAAGTTTGATATATATATTGTATTATTTGGTGATCGGCACGAAAATCGAGATTAGACGGTCGAGATTTTGCCTCGTTTTGCATGCCACCGGTCCGGTGTGGGTCTGAACCCGGACCCGAATTGGACAAGTCATATGTCTAACCTAGCTATTTTTGGTGCTAGGAATTCAGTGAAAAGGTCCGTTTGTGGAATTGAAGCTCTAGTGAGAAGTTGGTTTTTTGCAAGAGGACGATTGAGGGCATGAGATTAGTTTCCGACCCTCCGAATGATCGTCCAACGGCACCTTGAGCATCCAATAGTGTGGTATCGTTATTCTAGTGAGGTAGGGATCCAGTTACCTCTCTTTTATGTCGTTCGTGAATAAAACTTATATTCTGCAACATACGAGAACAAACATAATTTTATAACTTTTAAATATCTATGATAGAATTGAATTGTATGATTTATATATTGGATTGCTCTGAGACTTTCCTGAGTGCAGATTATTTTTGGGTAAGTTAAAATAGGGTCGTTATGCTACCCATTTTTCTACAAAATTTAATAAACCATTTAATTAAAAAAAACCAGAGCATCATTTGAACTTAAATTACTGCATGGTTACTTTTACACATCAGTCAAGAGTACACGTGTCATAGGATCACACATGAGTCCCAGATTAGCATCATGGGTTTTTACAGTATGGCACTGCGGCCCCACCGACGGTGAGAGTTCGTGAACCCGTGCGGGTATTTCTTCTGATTACCTCCCCATTTGGCAAGCGTAGGCAATGCGGTTGCCCTTTCAAGTTTAGTAGGCGACACACGGGTGCCCCCTCCGGTTATGGGCTAGGTGTTAGGCAAGTTGTATGGCACACGTAGTGCCAGTACCCTGGTTTCCATTGATAAGAGGTGATGAACTCATGGGTATCAGTAGATTTGTGTCATGTGTTTGTGGACTGATTGATTTTTCGATGTGGTGTTTTCTATATATGTATATATGTATGTGATGACAGAATAGACTGTTGATTTTGGACAACATATTTTTATATATGTACATATTCAGTTATATATATATATGTATACAGACTATCAGCTTTAGAAATGAATATGTATAAGTACATAAACATGGTTTTGCAAAAAGGGTGCTTTTGGACTAAACTGACCATGAAGGGGCTTTCCATCACTAAAAGAGGCTTTATATGAGGTAACAACTTTCCTACTGAGCTTTCGAGCTCACCCCTTCTCTTTTTCCCCCCCTTTCAGGTGATCACTCATTCGAGTCAATTGTCTCAATGGCTAGGCAAGTCGCTTGTCTTAGGCTCGTGGTCTTATTCCTCCTTAGGTTAGTACTTTTCTTTGTCTCACTCTTTCTCCATGTCTAACTTTTTTGCCAAGTTCATTGAGTCTACTAAGTGAATGTATGAGAATGTTTTACTACTATTTGAGGATTTGGTGTATAAATAGGACCCAGTAGTTCTCAAGGAGTATAAATTTAAAAGTTTAAGTACTTGGAATTTTGATCAGTTTTGTAAATCAATTCTTGGACTTTCCGACTCAAGGTTTGCGAACTTCATTTTAATCAACATGTAAAGTTTTTATTAAACCAAGTTTCGTATAAATTAACTATGTTTTTCTTGAATTCTAATTGGTGTTTCTTTCTGGGTAAACTAAACTACAGATGAACCTTTTTTATACAGAATTTCTAACGATTTGGAGACTAAAATGAAAATCTAAGTACTTGGTTTTCCCTGAATTTTGTAAAAATTTTTATTTATATTAATTTACCCTCAAAATTACCAAAAGTCATAGCCTAGGATTTTAGGTTGTGACAGAATTGGTATTAGAGCATGGCTTCAGATCTGTCTGGGATCGAGCCTGTGTAAGTTTTAGTGTTTAAAAATGTTTTGGAAATGGTTTTGATAAATACCTCATACATCACTTAGGGATTGGCTAGATAAGTTACTTTTTCTCCACTTCCTTCCAAGTCCTCTCTTAAACTTTTTTCAAAGCGAAATTCTGGTCTCTTTGGGATGGTGATTTTCCAGGAGTGTCAGTCTCTGAAGTGTCGGGTTGACATGAGAATATCGATTTCCACTCTTAGCGTAATCTTTCGTTTCAAATGGACGTTCGTTCTTGTACTCTTCCGTCCATTTAGGTTGTAGGCTACGTTAACCTCGTGAGTTCTAAAGGTAGCAATTCGGTATCCTATATCTTAGTTGTTGTGTTTGACTATCTTATGGGTTATCTATATGTTGTCTTTCAGATTTTGTGGTCGTTTTTGTTTGTAGCATTTGATTGTGGTTATATTTTCTCGAGAATTTCAGCTTGTGATACACTGGTTTAGTGTTTGCACTTCACTATTGTGCCTTGACTTTATTGGTGTTTATTAGACTGAGATAGTATTTTCTTGGAATTTGACATCTTCGTGATCACTTGATTTGGATGCATCATGACTTGGCTCTACATTTGAGTGTTTGCATTGATGATACCTTTTTGCATAGCATGCTCGTTGATTAAGTGGTTGGTTTGGTAATTTGAGACATTGTTTAATTATAGTGACTGTATTTTTCTAGTTTCATCTGATTTTGTTATTAGGGTCCTTTGAATGAGACTTATTGACTTGTCGAGAGTTTGGTGGGATTTTTTTGAAAAAAAAAACTGAGTCATTTGATTTTGGAACTTTTGAAAATTTTAAGTTGATAATTAACATTTTAAATGATGTAGACCTTTGTATTTGACCAAAGTGACATGTTTGTTTTCAAAGGGATTATGAGCATTTTAAACTCAGGTATTAGTTGGGTAAAATTAATACACTTTTTTAAAAGAGCTATTGTTTTTAAACTAATATGCTACTTTGAGACCAAATCTTGTGAAACTACCAACTTATTCGTATAATAGTGAGATTTTATTTTACATTAGGTGGTGTTGATTTGAAAGACCTCTAGACCAAAGTAGTTTATTTCCATGAATGTATATACGTAAATCAAACTTTTCAAGTACCTTCTCTAATTTTTGGACTTAGTAGATTACTAAGTATTTTTTAATCCCTACTTAATTTTTAATTTGAGATCAAATGAATGTTTTCATAAATTGACTCATAGGTTTACTTGAGATATAAACGAATGAATGCAAGTTACTTAAGAAAAGTTTTGAATAAGGATATTCGCATGTTTGAATACTCGGTAATCTTTGGTGTAGATTGAAAATGATTTTGGGGAAAAATCATTAGCTTCACGAGTGTGTTTGGAGATTTGTGCTTCTGATTTTCTCTAGAATATATTACCTACGGAATGGAAATTTATATGATTGTTTGTGTTACGAAAATGTTTGAATTGAGAATTTTGATTTAAATTCTGTGCAGCTTGTCACTTATGCCTTAGGTGTTTGATGGTTCCAATTGCATATTTCTTCTAAGCTTGCTTTGATGTGGTTTACCTTATTGGTTAATACATAGTCCCTTAGTCTTTTCGGATTTTTTAGTATAATGACTCATATTAACTTAATTTCCCATGGTGTGAACAAAATTATATTGGAGTTATGCGAGATTGGTTTTAGTTGGGTTTTGGGCATTGTATGATTGTTTTTGGCCAGTCTCCCCAGCATTGAGAAAACTTGGGAGGAGGATGAAATTTTGATTTGCAAAAATCAATGAAAGAGATTGAGTTATATGACTTGGCTTTATGTTTAACAAGCCTTGAGTGGTGCATTTGAATATGTGATATTCTTCTTGAAGATTTAATTCTAGTTTTCCAGTGTATGGAGTACATATATATGTTAATTAGTTTGTTATGCCTAGTATAAACCTTCATGAACTTTTAATACTTATTTTAAAGGGGTAAGTAAGAATCGATGTTTGTTTTACCCACTTTGAGAAAATATTTTGGTAATATTTCACACTTTAATATTTTCTATTCTAAACTACCCAATTTTTCCTTTCATACGTTAAAAAAAAAGTGTAAACTTTCAAACTTTTGAGAAACTTATTTAATTAGTTTAGAGAATATTTTAGAATTCTATAAAAATATTACATTGTGTTTAGCTATGATATGGACTGAGGCCCAAATTCCTTACTAATTTTGTAAAGAAAATTGACCATGGTGATCATTTAAATATGGCCTCATTTATTATTTTATCAAGTATGTACGGTTTACGTGATAAATGTCTTTCTTTTTGTTGGTTATGTAGGACAAACTAGTGTCTTTTTCATGTATTCCATGTTTGTTTTATTAAATGGTTACTGTATATCACTCAACCTTAGGTTGAATCTTGTGTTTACTAGAGATTTTCATCATATATGCATGGAGTAAACTTTTACTAAATGTTGATGTTGAATTGGATCTAATTCCCTTATTTGATTTAAATTAGATATAACATGGTTATTGTTATATGGCTATTGATGATTGGACTAAGATCACTTATGGATTTTTATCTTAAGAGTCATTGGACTCTACATTTATATTGTAAAGGGTACTCAAAGTTCAAGTGTGGTTTACCTCTGGCCAAGGAGAAACTATATTGTGAACTAGTATAGTATTCCTAGGCCCCAACACTTTTTACATTCAATGTTTTCAAAATTTTTTATTAAAAAAAAAATTTGAAATAAGGTTTCATAAGAGATAGGCATCACTTGAGGATGGTACCAGGCATCCTATCCTATTAGAACCTTATTTCTGGGGCGTTAAGTGTCGATTTCAATTGTTATATATGTATATTTTTAGGACATTGGATTGTGTCCATGGAGTTCTCTTTATATCAAGGACTTGTAGAGTCTTTGGGTCAGCATTCGTTTTTATTTTCTTTAATGAGGCTTTACACTGGATAAAAGGTTTGAAATACTTTTGAAATTTCTCATGTTTGGATGCTTGCATTTGAGATTGAGGTTTGCACTAATGTTTTGCATTGGTGATTTCCAGTTTAGGTGCCCTAGTCTTGTGTTTGACTAGAAATAGTTTGTGTTTTGTGTTATTCCTTGCTCTAATCGGTAAACAGAATATGGTTGTGAGCCATTGACCTCTCTTTGTTACCTCTAATCTCTAAACTCGTTTATCTTGTGTGGTGTAACACAAGGATTCTTATTCTTTGTTTAAAACTCTATTCTATTATGTTCAGTGCTTGAAATGAGACTTTTGTTAGAGTCATTGACTCGGAGATTATCTAGGACGGGAAACTAGTTGCAAACAAATGGGTATGTCCTAGGAGATTATTGATCTGGTATAATCAGGGGGACGGTATTCTTGTATCTGATGTTTGGTCTGTTGTTCTAGTTTGGTGCCTTACAATCAGTATTTAGAGTCCTGCATTCTTGGTTTCTAGCCATGGTTATTACAATTATCTTTTGACTGCTCACATACTTGAGGTTGTCGTTGCCAACTATGGGTGTTGAGATTCTCATACCTATTATTGAGTCATCTTTCGATTATGTATCTCTTCGTGCACGTCCTTTGTAACACCCCCTAGTTTAACCATATTGTCATATACAGTCAAACTATGAAGTATTATTCTTTCTTAAACATTATCTTTTGTTTTGATAAAAAGGTGGGCAATTTTTTTTTTGTTGAACTTTTTAGAACTTAAGGACAAAAGCAATTGCATGACATTTCTTGTTAAAAGTGTCTTTACAAAATGTACAATCAAAAGAAGTTTTCACCAGTCGATTTTGCCATCAGCACTAATATTTACATTACACCAAAATATCTCAAAACAAAAAATATCGTCCATAGGTCAAGCTCGTCTATATCTGTATAATCACGGCGACAAAAGCCAAGCCAAACAACCAACTAGTCAAAACCAAAATGTGCCTCCTCATGTGCATCACAAAACTAAAATGAGCTAAAGCTCAGTAAGTAAAAACTATGTATGCTTATATATGCTTTAAAATCTCGTAAAGTTTCCATTGTACCATTTTCTTTCTTAAACACTTTAGTTCATATATTTTCCTTAAAACTTATTCATCATTGGGCCCCTTAGAGCATTGCTAGTCCCGTAAGTCGATAGGCAGTGATAACATTGAGCGGAAACTCTGGCCAAGAGTAAAAATAAGGTATGACCGTCGTGTGAGGTTTTTGAAAACTCCTTCCCTCATCAAAGGGGCATCCCACACTGCGCTAATATTGTCCCGCTTCAACGAGACACATCATAAGATCCGCAAGTCTCGCTTCAATAGGAAAGTCTGCATCAACAGACTTATCTACCCAGCTCTGATAGACTAGCAATTGCCATTAAAACTTATCTTATAAAATTGGTACAACGGTACTCATTTTTAAATATTCTGTAATGAAATTCTCAATTTGCATGCAAGACGTGCCATACATATGCCATTTTATAACTTTCAAGAATAAGTAAATTTCACATAATGACATCTTCCATGTAATTCTTGTGATGCAGTTGTAAGTCGTTACTTACCTCGTGTCTTGAATAAGAATTGATAGTGGAAAGAGTCAATATCCTCTAGAGATTGGTGTGTAAATTACTATTATTCAAGATGCACATTTTACAAAAAGAATGTATTAAGATATCTGAACAATACCGAAATCAAAACTTTCACCATTTTAGGAAACTTAATCTTAAAATGACTCAGAAGTGTATAAATCACTTAAGGTACTTGGTAGTCAATAACTAGCATTGAAAAACTGTTCAAAAATATTTAAAATATGAATACTAGTTCATTAGCACAAAATGATCCAAAATGACACATAATTTTATAAAAACAAGTCCATTTACTCCTAAATGGTGCCATTTCATTTTAAAAATATTTGGATAACACCTCCCCTATTTTAGGGACATTCCCACATGATTAAAATCATGGTTTTAAACCTGCCATAACAATTAACAATCCAATTCCCACATATACACATCAAAGAGGATCATTTGGAACAACCTAAGTGCATTTGAATTCCTTTCAATCTTTTACAAAGTTTAAACGACTTTTACACTTATGTGCCATCATAACCAGCTATCAAATAAGTGTAATAACTAATAGAATCAATAAAATATATACTATAAGTTTAAGAAATCAGATTTCAAATAAAGAAAACTTAATCTACCACACATGAAAACACTTAAATCTATAAATAGCAATCTTTGGGGCCTTAGGTTTAACTTTCATCCTCTACCTAAATTTTATATTTTCAGTGATATATAAGGTTCCTACGATCATTATGCACCAAATAATTGCTTTGGTTTAAGGGCTAACACAAAAGAAATTAACTATAAGTTCAAAATTATACATAATGCTCACTTTGACTAGTTTTAGTTTTTGTTGGATTTCTTACCTTTTACCTCCACCAAACTGATTTTCTAAGCTTAGAATTAGATTTTTGGACTTAAAAAGACTTGAAAAAACCATTATTTAAGTGGGAATAAGGAGAGAATTGAAATTAAAAGACAAGACTTAAAAAGAAGAACTTAATAGAATTATCTTGACTAGTTTTAGTGTATCTTGGTTTCTAGGACTCCAATTTGAGTTTTACCAATTGGAAACTCTTGGAAATATTTGAAAGAAGTTGAGAGAAGTAAGAAAAAGTATTGGAGAGTTTTAGGTCGTGGCTGGAGAGAAAGGGAAAGCAAATGACCAGATTTGACCCAAATTCAACACTTAATGGCTAAGAAAAGGTATAACTTAAATTCTAAGGGGTATTTTGGGTATTTTACA
This sequence comes from Parasponia andersonii, assembly GCA_002914805.1. Lineage (NCBI taxonomy): Eukaryota > Viridiplantae > Streptophyta > Magnoliopsida > Rosales > Cannabaceae > Trema > Trema andersonii. Next base: position 240,162 of record JXTB01000303.1, read on the forward strand.
CACTACTTTCCATGTGTCAAGCTCTAAAACATCCTTAGCATACTCACCATATTTCTGGTCAATCCTATACACCCAAACATAGACCCAAATTGTGAAACCTAGCTTAGAAAGTGAAATCTAGTCATACTTTGACTTATGATTCTATATGGCCAATCTTATTCTAATTTGGTGGAACCTAACCCCATAACCAATCACTAAACATAAAAAAGAAAGTCCATTAGACTCTAATTGATAATGCAAATAAAGTATAATTGCCCAATTCATAGAATGCACAAAGATGACATTACGCGATTAAGCTGAATCTAAGCTAGCTTAGTGTAATTAAACACAATTCAGTATAATGACTGTCACCTCGTGCTTACCTGGAACAAAAATTTTTGAAAATGCTAGAATAAGTCCTAAATATTAAATTAAAGCTATTTGATAGGCTAAATGCATAGTGAATTTGGTTCTGAAAAGCATGAAAGATGCATTTTACCGAAAAACTACTATTTGACTAAGTTATCAATAAGTACGATCTTAATGCATGTACACATAGTATTGCTTTCATAATTATATTCTTTGTTCTTTTAGCACACCGAGCTCTCTCTCTGAGGATATTGAATCTTTATACTGCATTAGCACACTTCGACAATCATTAGTGTAATAACATGTATGTAAATGCACATAACACAATGAATGAGTATGTTACTACAAAACTAATATTAGCGACTTCTGGATGCCTAATATGCAATTAGAACATATTTATTATTAGCTCAATATGTATGTGAGAATCTTAGGCACCACATCCTTACACCATACCAGTGTGCGGTACGGTATGTTGGCAGGGCTTTGATGCCAAGCGAGGACTGTCTGTTTCACACTTTTATTAACTCGTGTTCGGTTTTCTACTCGTAAATTCTGTAGTCAAGTATTCCCTACACTCTTGGTAGCTATTTCTTAAAATATTGTTCTTGTTCTCGGTTTGTACTTGAATTTCGGGACGAAATTCCTATAAGGAGGGAAGAATGTAAAAACCCAATTTTTTTAGGGGTAGAATGGTCATTTGACCATCTTTTAAAAAAATAATCAGATTATGTCACACACTTTCTCTCCCCCTCTCGTCCCTCTCCCTCTCGATATCACTCTCTCTCTCACCTCCCTCTTGTTCTCTCGGCCGAAGGAGGACCAAGGAGCGCCGCCGCCACCTCGCCCATCGTCTGGCTAGGCCTGTCGCTAGTGAGCTCCTCCCGTGTCACCAGGAAGCCGTGCTGCCCACCCCTTGTTACCGCCGAGAGCCACGTTGCCGAAAAATGCCATTTTTGGCCATTTGGAATTTTTCATTACCGGCGACGATTCCGGCCGTTTCAAGCTGCTTTCTTGGACTCGTGAGGTAGGGATTCAGTTACCTCTCTTTTACGTCGTTTGTGAATAAAATTTATTTTCAGCAACATATGAGAACAAACGTGATTTTATAACTTTTAAATATCTGTAATGGAATTGAATGGTATGATTTATATATTGGATTGCTTTGAGACTTTCCTGAGTGCAGGTTATTTTTGGGTATGTTAAAATAGGGTCGTTATGCTACAAAATTTAATTAGCCATTTTATTAAAAAAAACCAGAGCATTATTTGAACTTAAATTACGGCATGGTTACTTTTACACATCAGTTCAGAGTATACGTGTCATAGGATCACACATGAGTCTCAGGTTAGTATCATGGGATTTTACAGTGTGGCACTGAGGCCCCACCGATGGTGAGAATCTGAGAACCCGCGTAGGGTATTTATTCTGATTACCTCCCCATTTGGCCAGCGTAGGTAATGCGGTTGCCCCTTCAGGTTTGGTAGGCGATACACGGGTGTCTCCTCTGGTTATATGCTAGGTGTCAGGTAGGTTGTATGGCACACGTAGTGCCAGCACCCTAGTTTCCATTGATGAGAGGTGGTAAACTCATGGGTATCAGTAGATTTGTGTCATGTGTTTGTGGATTGATTGATTTTTCTATATCATGTTTTCTATATATCTATATATGTATATATATATATATGTATGTGATGACGGACTATTGATTTTGGATAACATATTTATATATATATATATATATACATATTCAGTCATATATATTCATTTCCAAAGCTGATAGTCTGTATGTATATATATATAGACTATCAGTTTTGGAAATGAATATGTATAAGTACATAAATATGGTTTTGCAAAATAGGTGTTTTTGGACTAAACTGATCTTGCAGGGGCTTTCCATCACTAAAAAAGTTTTTACATGAGGTAACAGCTTTCCTACTGAGTTTTCGAGCTCACCCCTTCTCTTTTTCCCCCTCTTTTATGTGATCACTCATTCAAGTCAGTTGTCTCGATAGCTAGGAAAGTTGCTTGACGTAGGCTCGTGGTCTTATTCCTTCTTGGGTTGATACTTTTCTTTGTCTCACTCTTTCTCCATGTTTAACTGTTTAGCCAAGTTTATTGAGTCTATTAAGTGAATGTATGAGGATGTATTTATTACTATTTGAGGATTTGGTGTATAAATGGGACCCTATAGTTTCCAATGAGCATAATTTTAAAGGTTTAAGTACTTGAAATTTTGATCAATTCTGTAAATTAATTCTTGGACTTTCCGACTCAAGATTTGCAAACTTAATTTTAATCAACATTAAAGTTTTTATTAAACCAAGTTTTCGTATAAATTAACTATGTTTTTCTTGAATTTTAATTGGTGTTTCTTTCTGGATAAACTAAACTACAGATGAATCTCTTTTATACAGAAATTCTAATGATTTAGAGACTAAAATGAAAATCTAAGTACTTAGTTTTCCCCGAATTTCGTAAAATTCTTTATTTATATTAATTTACTCTCAAAATTACTAAAAGTCACAGCCTAGGATTTTAGGTTGTGACAACCCCATTTCGGATTTTAGGTTGTGACAACCCCATTTCTTCAGATATTTCTTATGATTTTTTTAGATATAGGACTCGAGTGACATAGCATGCTCCTCAATATTGTTCAAGGGTGCCATCCTAATCGTGGCATATATAATGGCACTAATATATATATATATATATATATATATATAGGTTAAATGGTATTTAGTTATATATGGTTACAATGATTGTGAACAGGTAGATTATTGGCCAAAAAAATAATTTAATATTATTTATTATCATCGAAATTAGTGAATTAATTAAATGCTAGAATTGATAGGTAACCTTACGCTTACATACTGATGTGGAATTTATTTTAAATATTTTATTTATCTAAAATGAATCTTAATTTAGATTTTGCTGATTTTTTTTAAATGATTTTTTATTTTAAGATTTAGTTTTAATGTTACTCGTTAATTATTTTCTAAAAATGTTTGAACTTGCCAATGTTGTTTTATCATTCCCTGACCTAAAGGTATTAAATGTAAATAGTTTTTCTATATATGTTTGAACTTCTCAATATTTTGTTTTATAATTCCTAAAGTAAAATGTATTAAATGCAATTAATTAAATTAATAATTAATTAGCAATATGTCACGAATTGAGAAAGAAAAATTTTAAGAAAAATATGATTTGAGAGAGTCAAAGAAAATTAAAAATGCTAATTAGCACGGCAGAATTATTAACCCAAACTTACGTGGCTCTATTTTATAGTGGGCCGTATGCATTGTTAGATAAAATTTTTTAAAAAATATGTGTCACACTTCAGACTTTTTAGTTGCACTGAAAAAGCAAACCCAACTTCACTTATATGCTCCTCAAGTGAAACATATAAAGAATAAACTTCACTTATATACGTCTTTTCTTTTCCATTTTTTCCGTCGAAAATAATTAAATATCCTGCTATTGTTTTTTAAAAAAAAAAAACTAAAAGAGATTAAATATCCTGCTATTTAGTATTTAGTTAAAATTATTTGTCAATCAAAATGATAAAAACCAAAAGGGATGACTTAGATATGTGCCGAAAAAAAGTAAACCGCGATTTTTTTTCTTTTCCCGTTTACTCTTTACTGAGATTTATTCCCTTTCCGGTAAGTTTTTTTCCCCTGCAAATACAAGTATTTCTTTTTAGTTGAAATGATAAGAACAATTTTTGAGAAAAATTGCCTCTACAACATTCATTAGCACTTAGTAGAAGATTGTTTTCAGGTATCTATGGAGGCGTGGAAGTAAATATTACTGTCATTTTTCCCTAAAATACTTTAAGAAACCAAAAGGTATCTATGAATGTCACAACCCAAATTCCGGGACAGTGACAGAAGAATAATTTTACTAGAATTGAAAATTCCGTAATTTATAGAGAACAAGTTTTAAGAGTTTTGAATTTTTAAAATGGCACAATAAATAAAAATATTTAGAATTCTAACCAGTAAATATATCTCACAGTTTATAGTCATCAATAAACATAGACTAAAAAATTATTAGAAAAACCAAATTCAAATAATTAATTGAGTATCATCATTCACATCTCAACATCAAGCTAGTATGACACATATAGTTTATAGACATATTCAAAGTAATATATTTAGTTCAAATGATAGCATAATCCGTTTATTTATCAAGATATAGACATATGTCTTAAATTTACACTTCTAGCATTACCAAGTCATGAACTACAAGTAAAAAATAGCCTCTTAATCCGTTTGTTATTCATCAATGTCACATTAGATACCACTTGCGGAGAAAGAATGGGGGGAGGGTGAACATAAAATACCCAATAGGTTACGTAATTACCCTTTTTGGGAAAGTTTTTTATAATTCTCAAAACATCTGCATGGTTAGTAGTACTAGAAAATATTTTTATAAATATTAAGTGTTCAAAATATAAGTAGAAAACCATTACAAAAAGTCATGCTAAGGACCAAACTAGGTACCAAGGTCAAACATATTGAAAATCATAATAAAACAAGCATATATTGATTGCTTCCTACCTGACATCTATCTCTGGAAACTGGAGGAATACCCGTGTGTCTAATCCTACCGAGTTAGAGGGGCACCGAATGCCTATACTTACCGAGCAGAGATAGTCAGAAAATAAACCCCGTGCAGGATTACGGGCTCTCACCGAAGGCGAGTGAACTAGTCCACAGACTACAATACCGTGATGTTTAAGATGATTCTCATGTATGATCATATGAAATGTGCAATATATGGAGTCTCAAACATGCAGTAGTTTCATTCTAGATATGCTCTCATTTTCAAATAAAAATCTAAAAGTACAGTTCCTATGATTTAACCAAATTCTAAGTTTAAAACTTGTACAAAATCATATGTAACATATCTAGAGTAGTCCACAATATTTCACAAGTTCATAGTTCATTAAAATAATTTAATTCAATAAAATTACGAAATTTTAGTTTTCAAAATAAATTCCAATTTTAATGAAAAAATAATAAAAAACAAGAAGATTGAATCCCCTACCTCAAAATAATAATTATGTTGAGCTAACGATGCTAGAAAAGTCCTATGTTAATAAACTGGTTGTTCAGACGGTCATTTCTGGATCCCGAAACGTTCACTCAAAAAAATGAATTTTCAAACGGGGTCTCAAATTGAGAAACAGAGGTTATCATTGAATTTAGAACACCCAAAAACATTAGGTTAAGCATAAAGATTGTCGAAAATAGGTTCTGGTACAGAACCATCCCGTAGCACACAAAACGGTGTAATTTATGAACTATTTTCTCGATTTTCGTGCCACTTCTGAAAATAATTTTATATCAAAATTTATGTCATGATGTCACTGAATTTAAATTTGATATCAGAACTCAGAACTCAGTTTCAAGGCCCTGAGTATTAAATGAGCTCAAAAATCTGAAAATTATAAAATACCACAATTTGAAAATAATTAGAAAAGTACCATTTTTTCAATTCGATAATTAACAATCTTCCTATTACTGTTTTAACACTTTAAAATCATGAAATTTCATGTTTCAATCTCCTCTTTCATGTGGTGTAATTTTTTCGGGCAAAATAACTTAATTTCGAAATAATTAAAAAAATACCACAAAATTTAATATTATTAAATTGCTACAATAATGAGTTTCTCATCGGATCTAAGTTCGAAGTCATGGGTGATCGAAAATGAAAGATAACGTCGAGACGATTTGAACGGCACCAAAGTTGAGCTGATTGGACGCTAGATAGAGAAATGGTGGGCTATTGTCCAACGCGGTGGCAGAAATTTCGAGAGCTCCTAGCTCTAGTGAGACGCGGCGGTTCACAACGGCAACACCCAGTGTGGCTTCATCGGCACCTCCTAGTCACGGCGGGCAGGCACGTTGGGAGGCTGGATTGGCGGTAAGCTCGCGGGTGAACAACAACAGAGATTGAGCTTTTCATTTTTTTTTTGGCTAGGGACCTTTGGGGAACAAGAAAAAAAATTTGGAGGATTAATAGGCAATTTCTGAAATTGTAGATAGTGGGATAAGTGTCAATCTCTGATTTGACCCAAAAATCTTCTTGAAATTCCACTTTAACCACAAATTTTAAAAAGATTCCACAAATCTTAAAAAGATTCTTTCACTTTAGTCGCTCTTTAATTATATTTTTGTCTTCGGAATGTAATTCTTTTTTTACTTTTGCCTCAAATGTATTTAGACTTTATTTTGTCTAGATTCAACACCAATAATTTAATTTAAAATATTTTCAGATTTTTATTTAATTAATCTGAAATATAGAATTACCAAAATACCCTTAAATTAAAATTACTTAATTATCTTTTACAAGATTTAGGATTTTACAACGGAGGCATCGAATTAATTACTGTCATTCTCAAATGTCATTTTAGTTTGCTTTCCCCACACCCCAAAACTTAACAAGTTACTCCATTAAAGTAAGACATGAAATTACCGATAGGGGTTCCATATTTATATAGGTCCGCATATTATATTTTTCATATTTAAATCAGTCCGCACATTTAGCTATAATATATAAGTTAATTATATAAGTTAATTATGTACGAAAAGCCTTAGAGCGAAGTGATAGCAATATATATATAAGGGTTGATAAAATAAGCTTAAGGGATCATCACTATATACAGACGTTGATACTTGACACTTATGATCATAAAGGAGAAGAAAGTAAATCTTATTATTAAGAATAACATGGTATATAATGTTGGATTTAAAATCCTATCTCTTAGAAATTAAGCTTTGTTATTAATTTAAAATGACACTCTCCATAGGAAGGACGAAATCTAAGCGTCTCTAAGCGCCAATTAAATCTCGCGGTGCTTAATTAATAATGGAGACCGTGGTATATATTGTCATATACCCCTCGCTCATTCATTAGTTTAAAATCTTATGTGTTTTTACTAATAAACATCTAATATTTTATTTAACTTAGTTATTATATCTAATATAATTTTCTAGGTTAATCTTTTAGTCCAATCTTATTGGTCCTAAATAAATTAATAGATTTTCTAAAAATCTAAATATATTATTATAGGAATAATTTGGCTAATCTAATTAATCTGATTGATAGCCTAAATTAAATAAGTATGATAATACCAAAATTTAACTATTAAATTTAAATAACATTATTCAATTTTTATTCCTATCTAATTATTTAATCTAATTAAATAAGTCATATTCTAACTAAACTATTTTAGCATGAATATGATATGTATGCATGACATTCATAAATGATTATGAGTGGATATAATAAATGGCATATTGTAATACATAGTCATGTTATATATACCACATATACTATAACAATAAAATAAAATAATAATGATATTTGGCCGGATCTTTTAGAAAATTACAACTCAATAAAATAGGAATAAATAAAGAGAATAGATCTAATACTTCTTGTAGCCTATTTGCGGAACCTAGCTTTATTGTCTTCTAAATCACAATATTCTAATCCAAGCCTCAAGCACAACTGGATGAACGTGTGAGCATTGCGTACAATTTCTTTAAACTCACACTTTAGGCCCTTGCAATTTTCTCAATACATGAGATTGTAAGGATTTGTTCTATAGAGAATACGAAAACTCTCTTCTTTTTCTCTCTAGTTTATGGAGGCTCAGTACAAAATAATATATAGTA
>JXTB01000303.1:259528-275341 GCA_002914805.1 Parasponia andersonii
TACGCAACGCCCACATGTTCATCTAGTTATGATTGAGACTTGGATTGGAAGATCGTGGTTGAGAAGACAGTAAATCTAGGATCCGCTGATAGGCTACAAGAGGTGTTAAATCTATTCTCTTTGTATGTTTCTATTTGCTATGAATTAATATTATGCACTCATATAGTCCACTACTAAAAATATGTACTATCACGGCGTGTGTATGAAAGCGCCGTGACAAACGTGGCAATACCACGTCTCGTGTATGGAAGCGCCGTGATAATGGATTAACTCACGGCGCCTAAAAAGTACCGTGGTATTTAACTTTCACGGCGCCTTATAGGTGCCGAGATAGGGTCCTTATATAAAAGACCAAAATAACAAGCCCAGCAGAGCCATACTCGCCCTTTTCCTCCACTTCCAGCCGCGGCCAAGAGTCTCCCCCTTCCACCATTTTCACTATTTTTTCTTGCAAACAAGGTATTTTTAAGCTTTGAAACTCATTTTTGTCACTAAAATTAGATTACCAATTGTGTTAACCATGATTTTGACTAATTATTTTATAGAAATTTCATGTTTTAGGTTATATTTGAAAGAGTTTATATTTGGAAACCCTAATTTATTAAATGTGAATATCTTGAGCATACATTGATAATATTCACTCTTTTAATGCCGAATTAGACTATTTATTTACTAGAAATCTTATTTTTGGGTAAGTTTTTCTATTTAAGTGAATTAATCCGAATTTGTTATTATTTTGTTGCTATTTTTTTTATTTATTTTAGGTGAAATGTGAGTTTATTTAGTTGTAAAAAGTTTCAAATTGAAAGTGTGTATATGAATTTATACCAATTTCATATTTATTTACTAGAAATCATATATTAGGTTATACTTTTTAATTTCCATCCTTAGTGTCAATTAATCCAAATTTATGCAATTTTAATTGAATATTGTGTAGTTTTTTTAGAAATTTACATATTCAATGTCTAATTCAAAATATTATGGATTATAGATGTTTAATTTTATTTTTCATTTTAATTTGTGTATAGGTTTTAGTAGAAGTTAGAGTACTGAAATTACTTGTAAATTAGCAAACTGAGCAAACTGAGATATGTTTTCTCAAATTGTTTTCTTTTACTGACTTATGCATGTCACTTTCATATTGGTTTTATCTTATTATTTTGGAAAATTTAAATTAGATGAGATATGATATCATATAGGAAATTATATGTTGTGGTGATATGATGATGTTATAATTGTATGGGATTAGTTGATTTTATTATTTGTGTTGATATTATTTTGTCATATGTTATATTTGGTTGATTGACAAATTGTTTGTAACAAATGAGTCTATTTAAGAATAAATTATGTTCTGAATTTGGTAGTACTTAGAAATATAAGAATAATTTGAAATGAGTATTAATTTATAATTGGTGGTTCAGTTACTCAATTGGTTAATGCTAGAAATAGGGAATATTATGTACAATTTTTTATGGTACTCAATTAAGTTAGTTTTTTATATCAGTTGTTTATTTTTTATTTTTTTTTTCAATTGTGCTTTGAATGGATAAGGAATGGATATTGGCGATAGACTATCGATTGAATAGTTATTTTGTTATAGTTTAGTTTCTTATGGTATTTTTACTTATGGTTACTATTGCTAACCTTTTATTATTGTGTTTGCGTATTTCCAATTCAAAGTGCATTCAAGATATATAATAGAGATAATAACACTTGTTAGGTGGAAGATTAATTAAAATTACTTATGTTTACTTTATGCTTATGTATAGTGCCCAAGACAACCGACAAATGTTGAGTGCAGATTATACATATGTAAATTTATGAGAGAAGTCATTGAACAAGCCAATGTTAAATCATTTATTACAATAGTATGTAACCATATGTTTTATTAGTTCTATTCTAATTTATAGTTTGATTGATAACTTTCTAACAAATAAGGTGTTTGAATTTATAGTTTAATGGAAAAAATTTCTATACAAAGGATGATATCAACGGACTTCTTGAAGAGTGGGTCGAAGAACTAATACAATTTCTCATTTGAGATTCTTAATATTTGTTTATTTAAACTATATGTAGTCTTTAATGATCATGTTAGTTTGGCTTAGAAAACTAATGTATATATAGACTATATAGATTATTATGTTAATTTAATATTACTATGTAAATATATATTTATACTCCATTTTATTTCAAATATTTGGTATATGTAATGAATTAGGATTACATTTATAAAATTCCAGGGGGTAGTATAGACAAATACGTTACAAATACCCCATAGAAATTATCTACCAAGGTGCTTATTAGGCGCCGTGAAAGGCATCTTCCACGGTGCCTGTTAAGTTCCTTGGTATCAAGACACCAAGGCACTTAACAGGCGCCGTGGAAAATGTCTTTCACGGTGTCTAATAGGCGCCTTGGTAGATATATTCTACGGCGCTTTATAAGCACCGTGGAAGATGTCTTTCACGGTGCCTAATAGGCGCCTTGATAGACCTTTCACGGCACCTTATAAGCGCTTTTGTAGCCAAGGCCTATCACGGCACCTAGAACCAAGATGCTTTTATGGGCACTGTGAAAGGCCTTTCAAGGTACTTATAAAGCATCTTGAAAGACATTTTTTGTGGTAGTGTCAATTATTTTTTAGAATAATTTTGAATATTCCTGGGCTAATCTTTCGCTACGAAAATCGTTTTTAAATCCAACACCTACAACCCATTGGAATATATGCATTGTAATTATATTTTGAAGAAGCAATATTCCAAATATCAAATTACAGATCACATAGACACACCTAATGTAAGAGTAAAAAGAACCAAAATAAGTGATAAAACTATCCATCACCAGATGTTAATCAATCCCTAAAGCATTAGGCAAAACAAGGAAGACTTTAAAAACAAAAGAAAGAAGCCGAAGCCTTTGAGAATGTTTCTAAGAAAGAGCCAAAGCTTTTGTGATATTTTCTTACTCCTAATGGCCAAAACTATTAAACTTGAAAGAATAAGCAAAAGGGTACTGAAATATAAATAGGTATATGTAACATTTAACTTTCAATTGGAAAAAAAAAAAACCATAAATACAGGTGGGAATCTGAAAATAGACATTTGGGTTGATCCTAAATTGGGGTACTTAGCAATCTAAATGCGAGAAAAAGATGATTCTTACATATACTGTGAGCGAAGCACGCATCCATGTTCCATAATATGATTTAGACAATTAACCCATAAATCTAAAGGGAACCAATCAATCAAAAAACAAAAAAAAAAAAAAACTCAAAACTATATTTATAATTTTCTAATAGTCAATACCAATTAAAGCATTTATACGGTACAATAGTTTAGCCAAACATTGAAATGCAAGAAAGAGAAAGGATGGTTTAACATACAGATTCACCTTTGTCTTCTTCGCGAATGGTGATGGTGCCTTCTTAAGATTGAGATCAGGGCGACTAAGCTCTAGTATCATCACCGTCACTTACGATGACCATCTCTCAGCCTTGTTCGGTACACCATCCTACTTCAATTTTCTGGTATGGGAAGGAGATTAGCTGAGTTATTTAACTAGTCATGGTACTTATCTTAAAAGTAGCGTATGGAATTATGTAAAAGTTAAGGAGCCTTATTTTTACTATTGTTGATGGAGGTTTTGTCAACAATAAATTTAGAAAAAATTACGAGACGTGGTTTGTGTGAAAAAAGTTATTAATCAAAGCAAATAAAGAAGCAAAGATTTTTTAGTAGTTCAGTCCCGAAAAAGATGAGCTTACATCCACTATTTTTCACTATTTTTTGAAGAATTACAAAAACTCAAAATTACAATGTGTTATCCGGAAAGAAGAAGAAAGTTAAAAAAGGTTCTTTCAAGAATTCCTCAGGCTTTCAAGATCAGAAAAAGTCCCAGATCCCCTCACCGAAACATTGAACTCCCTTTATATAGATGAGGGTAGCTCTATATTTCCAATTGTGAGAATGGGTAACTATACAATCAGACAATACAATTTGAGTAACAATATAACTGGATAATTACTTAAATAAGGTAACTGGTAACTGGTCGATCTTTAAAGAGAAACTTTTGTTTCCCTTTCTTTGTAGGTTACCCGTTTGACGAAACGTAGACTAGTCTCCTTTTCATTCTGGTCGCACTTAACTTATTTGGTGGAGGTCGCATGTAAGTTATACGGTTGAGGTCGCATGCAACTCTTTCGCAAGAGGTCGCACTTAATCTTACTCATACGACCTGACATAGGGTTTTAAACCGCACAATAACTATTATTTTTTAAAAGACTGTGTTATGCCTAATTTTTTTTTTTTTTAATATTATTTTTTTAAAAGATCGTGTTATGCCTAATTTCCTCTTAGAAAAGTCATTCGGCCCAAATTTCCTTAGTCAGGTCCAATTCCAGTTAGAAGTTTTAGCATGGAGACTAGGCAGGCCCTCATTTTTCATGGCTAAAACAACTCATTTCAGTGGGCCTCATGTTGGAGGTGGAGTACTAAATGCCAAGTAAAGAGAATATTTTTTCTCTTGTACAGCTGTACGTGTAAAAGCTTTATCTCACCATATAAAGCTTTGATATTTCATGTTAATTAAAGGAGGAGATATTAATATAAAGCAATATTTTCATAAAATCATTTTCAAGAACACTATTATTTTGTAAAATCTAGAAATGTAACAGAATTGAACGTTTAAAATTTTTCTCTTTACAATACATTTTAGAACATAATCTAATATAAATTAACTCTTGATCTAGACAAAAATAATACCCATACTTGCTCTACAATCTTCTCGTCTTTCCCGTCTATTCTCGCAAGCTGTTTAATTGATCAACCGAGTGGTTACCTTATTGATTCCTAATAAAGAGATCTGCAGATGAATAAGAAGACAATCTTCTTGATTCGATTTCTCTAGAATGGTCGAACTACCAAGGATGGTGAATTCCTAAGGCTTGCCGATTTTCTCTGCTCTCTTCTACTCTCTATTTTTCGTGTGGTACATCCTTCACAAGGGTATTTCAGGTGTAACACTTATAAATTAGCAGCCAGAGAACTTTTTTCTTGACTATAGAGAGATTAGTAAACCCTACTGGGCTTATTAGGCATGTTAGGCTCAACTGATCAACAAATAACTATTGCACTGTAATTTGAGCTAGATAGGAGAGCAGATGGATCCATAAAGCTCAAGCTCTGATAGACCATATACCCATAATCATAATTAACTCATAATTATGATTAGGCCTTGTCCATTAATATTGGGGCATACCACTATAGGCCCAATATTGAACTCTTAGACTAAATATTATTTAATTTTCTGTGAAGCTTATTATCAAATAATTAGCTTAATCTATTTAGCATGTATTATACCTATAGATATACCCCTAATGCAATGCCATACTAATAGGGTAAAATTAGCGTATTACCCTTCTAGTACATATTTATTTTTGAGTTGCTATTTTTTATCTAATGGATAATAGTTGACTACGATGTTTGTATCTGCTTATACTAATACAATCATATTCATATAGTGAATACTGGGGCTATGGTTTATATTATCCAAGTACTTGAAAAAACTCAAAGTAGTATTATTATGTACATGATATCCATCGTGAAAAATGTTCTACACATTTCATATACCTTATCTTCCAAGATACCGGACTTCGAATCATAAATCGGAACTAGTCCTTTAGTAACTTAAAAACACAAAACACAATGAAAATAATTTTGTTAATTACTAGAATTAATGTTTTCTATAATAGTGATAGATTAGTGAAATTAGAAATTTGAGTTGTGGCACTTAACCTTAAGTTCTAATTCACTCGGTCTTGTTCGATGCTGTTATAACTTTTATATAACATACTAGTATTTCTATCTGAAGACTCATTTCATTAATTAGAGAATTCATTATTCAAATAGACAATACTACATTTTATGACATAGTAAAGTTCCCATCTTTAATATGCAGAATGCGAATAATTTAATTTAGACATAATGAAATAAAGAATATAACGTCTCTTATATATGAACTCATCATATGAATAATTCTTTATTACTCATTATTTGTCTCAGAATATTTAGATGCTTTTATGAGATAAATATAGACATCACATGTATATCAATGAGATATAAATAAAATAGAAATTCATAACATGAAATTTATCAATAAGAAATAGATAACAAATAATCTGATAAATATTGTTTATAATGTTAAATAATAAACTATTTTATAGGATATTATTCCAAAAATCTCCCACTTGGCCTTTAAAATATATGTGACATGTCACATAGTCCCATTCCTTTTAGGTAGTCATCAAATACTTTCGTAGCTAAAGATTTGTTAAAAGGATCAACAAGGTTCTCTGTAGATGCTATCTTATTTACTATCACATCTCCTATTAGAATAATTTCTCTAAATATATGATATTTCCTTTCTATGTGTTTTCTTCTCTTGTGGCTTCTTGGCTCTCTGAAGTTAGGAAATACTATACTGTTATCATAGTAGAGTATTATAGGTTGCTGTGCTTCCGGTGCTACTTTGAGATCCATAAAGAAATTATGAAGCTAGACCGCCTCTTTAGCTACTTCAGAAGCTGCCACATATTATGCCTTCATGGTTAAATCTACAGTACAAGATTGCTTGATACTCCTCTATACAATGACACCACTACTAATGGTAAAGACTAAACTAGAGGTTGATTTTCTAGAGTTTTTATCAAATTGAAAATCCGAATTAGTGTATCCAACAGATGTTAGTTCTTCTCCAGAATATAAAAGCATATAATTTTTAGTTCTCTGAAGATACTTTAGAATATGTTTGACTACACCCCAATGTTCAGGTCCTAAATTAGATTGGTAACGACTCACAATCCCAACAACATAACAAATATCTAGTCTTGTGCAAAGCATGACATACATGAGATTTCCCTCTTTCAAAGCATAAGGAATATTTCTCATATGTTCTTTCTCTTCGTTTGTCTTAGTAGAATTCTCATTAGATAGAGTAATTCCTTTACCAAAGGTATTAAACCTTTCTTAGAATTTTGCATTACAAAGCTAATTAGTATTTTGTCTATGTATAAAGCTTGTGATAAAGTTATGCGTTTGTTCTTTCTGTCTTGTAGAATCTGTATTCCTAGAACGTAGCAAGCTTTACCTAAGTCTTTCATATCAAATTGTTGTGCTAACCAGACTTTCACTAGTGATAATGATCCAACATCATTCCCAATGATTAGAATATCATCAATATATAATACTAGAAAAATCACTTTATTATCCTGAATTCTTTTATAGACACAAGGTTTATCTATGTTTCGTTCAAAATCATAAGACTTAATAGCTTCATCAAATCTTATGTTCCAATATCTAGGCGCCTGTTTGAGTCTATAAATAGATTTGTTAAGTTCACAAACTTTTTCTCTTGTTCCTTTTGAATAACCTACAAATAATTACAATTTAGATTGTGATTTTAACTTAGTCATTTTCCCTTTTAGCACGTATGCTGGATAACCCCAAATATTGATATAATGCAAACTAGGTTTATGTCCTTTCCATAGTTCGAATGGTGTCTTAGGTACTAAGAAGGAACTCTATTAAGTAAGTATATCGCAGTTTCTAAGGCATAACCCCAAAAGGATGCAAATAATTGTGAATAACTAAGCATCGATCTAACCATATCCAAAAGTGTTTTATTTCTTTTTTTAGCAACACTATTTAGTTGAGGCATACTAGGTGCTATGAGTTGGATAGGATCCCATTGTCTATGAGAAATTCAAATAATTCCTCAAAGAGGAATTCATCACTTTGATCAGATCGAAGGCTTTTTATGTTCTTTTCTAACTACTTTTTAGTTCCTACTTTGAATTTTATGAACTTTTCAAAAGAATCCGATTTGTGTTGCATTAGATAAACATAATTAAATCTAGAATAATCATCCGTAAATGTAATGAAATATTCAAAACCTCCTTGAGCTTGAATATTTATAAGCCCGTAGATATCAGTGTGTACTACTCAAGACGTTCTTGAACTCTAAGACCTTTTCTAGTAAATGGTCTTTTACCTTCCAAACAAGTTTCACAAGTTGGTAATGATTTGACTTCTAACAAACTTAGAGGTCTATTATTAACTAATCTTTAAATTCTATTTAGGTTAATATGACCAAATCTTAAATACTAGAGATAAGTTTTATCATTAGTACTCACTTTCACTTTCTTATGTTTAGGTTCTATATGTTAAAAATCATTTTCAAGATTGTGCAATGAGATGCTAATAGGTTGAATAATGAAAAAATTATTCCTATGAGTACCTATGCAAATAAGACTTTTATTTTTCTAATAGAAACTTTATTATCAAAATGAACAGAATAACCTTATCTCATCAAACAGGAAACAAAAATCAAATTTTGTTTAAATACTGGAATATAATAATAATTCTTTATTTCTAAAAACCTAAAATCATCAAAATTCAAACTAACATCTCTCATTACACGAGCTTCAACTATTGAGCTATCTCCTAACCATAATGTGAACTCTTCACTAGCAAACTTCTTAATTTCCTTGAACCTCTGCAAAGTATTACAAACATGGTCAGTGGCTCCCGAATCTACAATCCAAGAATTGATAGAATTAACAACATGACAAGCCTCAATGAACAATAAATTGTCATTACCTTGTTTGCCCTTGCCATTGTCCTTCTTCTTCTCAAGGACTAGGTAAATTTTGTAGTTTCTCTTCCAATACCCATCCTCACCATAGTGGAAATATTTTCCTTTTTGTTTGGCATCCTTCTTTGTCTTCCTTTTCTTTGGAACTAGAGAAGTAGAAGTCTTTTCTTTCCTTTACCTTTACCTTTCGACTTAGATTTAGAAGAACCAACTTGAACTACATTAGCCTCAGTAAATCTTGACTTATTCTTCTTAAGAATATTCTCTATAATTTATAAATCTTTCATCAAGCCAGTAAGAGTATAATCTTTTCGATGAATCTTATGATCAATTTTAAATTGATTGAATATGTCTGACAGTGTATTTAAAATCATGTCAATTTGGATATCACAATCAATTTTAGCTCTAAAGATTTCCAATTCATTAAGATATTCGATGGCTTTCATCATATGTTCGTGAATTAGAGTACCCTTCTTTTGATGAAGAATTATAAATGCACATATAGCCTTATTTCTAACTTGATGATTGAGACTGACGAACATTTCATCAACACTCAGTATCATGCCAGTAGCAGTATCCATCCCATGATGTTGTTATAGTAATATATTGCTCATTGAGCCAAGTATATAGCACTTAGCCATCTCATCAAATTGCTTCCACTTATCATATAAGTTTCTTTTATCGTTGGTAGATTCTGTAGTTGGTTGAGCAGAACATGGGGTGCTGAGAACCAACTTGTGTTTATCAGTAGTAAGTACTATGTTTAGGTTACGTTTCCAGTCTACATAGTTTACACCATCTAGTTTATTTTGTGTGAGTAAAGTCGATAACATATTAAATGCCATATTTATTAAAAACAAATAAACAGTCCATGTATAAGCAAACATCATATAGCATGTTTCGAATAATTAACATAATGTATTAAATATACAATATGCAAGTGAAATATCCCTAAGACTATCACTTATATTCATGGTAATTTGACATACCCCTAATTACAAGCCTCGTACGAGGGGTCATGCAATCAACAAGTCAAACTAAAATAATTTCAAGTAGTAAATAAATAGATAACTCTTATTCTATATTTCTAACTATTATTCTCTTTGGTTCTCTAATCGACTAATTAGAACTTTTAGAGGAGGATATTAACGTTTTGAGTTGAGTGTTTAACCATTGTTTCAATAAATAAGATTTATATATAAGAATGTCTCCTATGGGCAATCAGCCATATATAGTCAACTTAGTACCTTATCCTTAGAAGGTCATTTTCAGTATTGTCCGGATGAAAACTCTCTTACGAGAGCTCAGCAAGATTCTGAGGCAAGGCTCATCCTAATACATACCGAACAAACAATGGAGACCATATATATTACATATCTTCTCCCACTTAATATTTTATAATTAGGAATTTATAGATTTTACGCAATTATTTAACTAGCTTAGTAACCTAAAATCAATTATGTAAGCATGTTCATATTTATATGAGAGTCGCTCTAATTTTCTTTATGATATTTTACTAAAGATCATATAAGAAAACTTAATTATTAGGCATGCATGGAATATTGTCCTAATAATACCAAAGTAGTAAGTATATAATTAATTAATTGTTAGTGATTTATTAATTTCTAATAATTTAAAAATTATTTAATATTTAAATAATTCTAACTGGTAAGATATTTAATATTTAAATATGGAAGATAACATTTAAAATTTAAATTAGAAAAGCTTTTCATAAAATTTGATCAATTTAAATAAAAGATTTGACTAATTAAATCTCCTTAAATATCTCAAATTTAAATTTCAACTTTTGAAATCTTAATTTGAATTTAACTTCCTTAAATATCTCCCATTATCTTATCTATCAGATCTGAATTCAAATTTCAAATCTATATCTAATCTCATTAAATATCTACCAACCATAAATTAAAATTTGAAAATCTGAAAAGATATTCTGATTTAAATTTAGATTTCGAATCTTTACAAAATTTGAAATTTAAAAGATAGAAGATTTTATAGATAAAGTCTCCTACAATATCTCTAATTTAAATTAAAACAAATTTAAAATTCAAAATAGATAACTTATTTTCACATAATCAAATTTTCAAAAATCTTTTCAAAATTTAAATTTAAAACTAAAAGATATTATCTCATAATATCTAATTTTAAAAATTTCTATTTTAAAATATTTCTAATTATTCAAATAATAATTAAGATATTATGGATATCAACCATATCCATAATTCAAATTAAAATATCCTATCAATTTAAAATTCAAAAATTCAAGTTTAATTAGGATTTTAAATTTTAACTTATCGGTTCTCATGAAACTATGGATAAATTAAATTAATTTTAAAATCAAAATAATTAAAATTGTAGCCGAAAATTCAAAACGTACTTGGACAAGCTGACAGACGGAACGAGATGCTGTTACATGAACGTTAGTCTCAGGATGTTATGTAGCCAAGCTCAGGACAACTATCGAGTGCTAGCCTCGCTCGCATAATGCTAGGTAGCCTCGCTCGAGACAACTTACAAACAACAACGGTCTCGCATAGTTCTCACACGTCAAATGCACGAGGCAGTACCCCAAGTGGCCAAGGCACAGGAGCCCACCCGTGCAGCCGATGCACAGGAGGCCGCCTACTAGCCATGTGCGGATCTTCTTTACGTGGCCAGTGGAGCTGTGCCCATTCTGCATTCGCGGTTCCATCCCACCCATAAGCCACGCTCAGATCGCATCCATGCAGCCAATGGATTCGTGTCCACGTTGCATGCGCAAGATGATCTTGCACAGCCTGCACAGGGAGGCCGCTCGCAGGCCATGCTTGGATCATATCCATGCAGCCAGGGTGCCTCATGAATGCAGCCATGTGCAGGATTATTCCCACATGGCCAACACACGAGTTACACTGACAGGGCTCATACGAGCGGTGCACACGGTCCTTAGCCATGCACCGCTCTATTGTTTCCTTTTTTTTTTTAAATTGAAAAATAGTTTTCATAAAACCTTTAAAAATAATTAAAGATCAAAATATTTCTATCCACAGTTTTATCAAGAATATAAACATAAACACATAGAAATCAAGAACATACTGGAAATAAAAATAAAAAATAAATATGATCGTCACCTCATAGTAACATCTACTAATATAATCATTCAAACTCATTGAATCTATTGGCCATCATGCAAACTAAAGCATACTCTTAATATGAATAAGACCAAACATAATCAAACTTTCCAGAAATCAAAAAAACATCAATCAACAAGAGAGTAGATTGGAGTAAAATATGCTAGATCAATAATAAAACTATGCTCTGGTACCAATTGCTTGTATTCATTGGAATAAAATTTCATAAAATTATTTTCAAGAATACCACTATTTTGTAAAATCTAGAAATGTAGCGGAATTGGTCAATTAAAATTTTTCTTTTCACAAAATATTTGGGATCGTGATCTAATATAAACTAACTCTTGATCTAGATAAGAACAATATCCAGATTCGCTTCACAACTTTCTTGTCTTCCCTTCCATTCTAGAAAGCCATTTGATTAATCCGGTGGGTGGTCACCTTCTTGATTCCCAATAAAGAGATCTGCAGACAAACAAGAAGATAATCTTCTCGAACCAATTTCTCCAGGATGGCCAAAATATCAAGGAAAGTGAATCCCCTAGTGCTGGCCAATTTTCCTCTACTCTTCTTCTCTCTATTTTTCGTGTAACACTCTCCTAAAAGGGGAGTTTCATGTGTAATACTTGCAACTAGTAGTTAGAGAACTTTTCTCTTAACTATATAGAGATTAATAAACTCTAATTGGCTTAATGGGATTATTGGGCTCAACTGATCATCAAATAACTATTGGGCTTTAATTCGAGCTAGACCGGAGAGTAGATAGATCCATACAGCCCAAGTTCCAATGGACTATCTCCAATGGATAATAAAAACCAGGTGCCAGGTATTCACTTTGTGAATTCGACTATATTTATATAAGTAGGTACAAATACTATAGTCAATTATTATCCATTAGATAAAAAATGACAGCTCAAAGGTAAATATGTACTAAAGGGGTAATACAATAATTTTACCCTACTAGTACGACATCAATGAGGATATATCTATAGGTATAGTATATGCTAAATGGATTAAGTTAGTTAAAGTGTTAATTAGCTTTACAAAAAATATATGGTATTGAATCTGAGAGTGCAATATTAGGCCTATAATGGAGTACACTAATATTAATGGATAAGACCCAATTATAATTAAGAGTTAATTATGATTGTGGGTGGTTGGCCCATTAGAGCTTAGACTATTTAGATTTATAAGGTCCCCTGTCTAGCTCATACGTAGCCCAGTAACTAATTGATTGGTTTGTTAAGTCCAATATGCCTAATAGGGTTTATACCTTTAAAAGAAAATTTCTACTATGCCATTGTAAGGTAGCCACATACCTATTACAAGCATAATAACTATGCTTAATGTGAAACAGAGAGAAAAAGAGAGAGTGTGAGAGAACTGAGCTGCTGCGGGAGAAATTTTGTATTCGTTCATGGCCCTCGAGAGAGAGACACCCATGGTCGTAAATGTGTAGTTAAGGAGAAGGAAGAATGTCTTCTAGATCGTTTTGCTTATCTCTCCTTAGGAATCAAGAAGGTGCCTACTCACCGGATCATTCGACGGATTCAGAAGAATAGGCGGGAAGACTTAATGGTTGCGAAGCATATCTAGGTTTTATCTAATCAAAGAGCCATGAATTGATTTATGTTCAATTAATGATCATGTCTTGTTAATTTTGTAACGTCCTTTTTGAAATCATTTTTCAGTAACATCGTTTTTCAAAATTATTTTTCGAAATTTCTAGTAATAGGTACCAGCGCATAGGTTTTCGATGATCTATCATATCTTGTTCATGTCGATTCTCTTAATGTTTGATCATCTTTAATTTCCATAATGATCTTTTTAATTATGTTTGGTCTTATTTATATTTATGAGTACACTCTATTATGTATGATAATTAATTGATTTAATGAGTTTAAATAATAATCAATTCGATATTACTATGAGCTTATGATCATGCTTTTTTTCATTTTTAATTATGATTATATCATATTCTTGATTTTCTATGTATTTATGTTTTATATTCTTCATAAAACTGTATATAAAAAGTTGTTTATATTCTTAATTTTGTAACCAATCTGATAGGATAATATCCTAACGAAAAATTCTATATTATCTAATTTTAAAATTTAAATATCTGAATTTAAATTAAGGATAAGATCCTTAGTTTATGGAAAAATTCAAATAAAGAATAAGACTCTCAATATAAATAAATTCAAGTCAATAATAAGATCACTTGATTCAAAGAAATTTAAATGACTATTTAAATCTGATCAAGATTACATATTTAAATGAATTGAGCTCGAATTTAAAAACGAATAAGATCCCATTATTTAAGGAGATCAAATCCTGTCAGTTATTATTATCAGAAAATGATCATTAAAATTAAATATGAGATAATTAACTGAAATAAATAGGAGATTATTAATTATATACCATGTGATAATATTTAAAATTTTCAAATTCAAATATTTAGTTAGATATTTCCTAAACTATTTATGTGACAATTAGTTGTTAATTTGAATTGAATATGTTTTGAATTCAAATTTAGAAATATTCTTGGAGATTTAAATAGTTAAATCTTCTACTATTTGAATTTAAAAGTTTACGAAGATTTCAAATTAAAATTAGAAAGAATATCTTGTCTATCTAAATCTTTTTTGTTTTTAAATTTAAAGTTGTTAGTTTACTTTAATGAGATTAAAATGGATAATTAGAATTTATGAGACAATTTTAGATTTGGATAAATTTTGAACTTTCTATTTATTTTTAATGTGATTAAAATTGATGATTAGATATTATCAGAAAAATATAAATTTAAATTTATGTGATTGGATAATATTTCTACATTAATTATTTGATAATTAATTTATGGTTTGAAATTCAAACGTTGAATTTAAATATTGAGATAATATAGGAGATTAAGTAATATTAAATTTTCAAATGATTATCTATATTAATTATTCAATAATTAATTTCAAGATTTTGAATTCAAATATTGAATTTAAATCTAAAAATAATCTAACATATTTAATGCGATTAAATTTTTAGATGATAAATATTTATTCTGTGATAATTAATTTGAGATTTGAAATTTAAAAGTTAAATTCAGAATCAGTAGATATTTGTGGAGAGTAAATTTCATTAAATCATCTATATATTTAATCTAAATCTTGTAAAGATTTTAATTAGTAAATATCTACAATATCCAATTCAAATTTAAATAGAAGTTTATTGTTTTATTTTAATGATATTAAAATAGTGATTTGAAAATTATGAGATAATTTCAAATTTAAAAATACAATTAATAGGAGATATTTTAGTTATAACATAATTGAATTTATAATTCAAAAGTTTAATTTGAATTTTGAAATATTTAAGGAGATTTAATTTGAGTTAAATCTTTTAATGAAATAAAATAGATTTTGTGAAAATCTGAATTATTTAAATTTGAATATTATCTCTCACAATTATTATTTAATAATATCTTTTGTGAAAAGATTTTTTAACTATTAAATAATATTAAATGCTAGAATGACTGATAATCATTAACTTTTCTATTTTATTAAATTCTGCTAATATTTGATTATAATATAAAGAATGTTGCATGCCTATTCTATATAGAGTATTTAATTACATGATCTTACTGACATGTCATATAGGATAGTAGAGCTATTCACTTGCAAAATATGAACATGCTTCCATAATTGATTTTAGGTTACTAAGTAAGTTAGATAACTGAGTAAAATCATTGAATCCTTAATTATAAAATATTGAGTGAGAGAAGGTATGAGATACTTACGATCTCCATTGTTGGTAGGTATGAGATACTTACGGTCTCCACTGTTGGTTCTTTACATACTAGGATGAATCTCACATCAAAATCTTACTGAGCTCCTATAGGGGGTTTTCGTCTGGGTATTACTGGAAATGAATTTCCTAAAATAAGATATTAGGTGGACTATATGAGGCTGATCATCCGTAGGAGACTATCTTATATAGAAAGCTTAATTACTGAAACAATGGTTACACACTCAACTTGAAATACTAA